>JXCR01062887.1:47303-68133 GCA_002079205.1 Phalaenopsis hybrid cultivar | reverse complement strand
ATATGCATGTCTCGATTCTTTTGTTTATCCTCATAATTTGGGGTGTAAATAAGCTGAGCTAACACAAGCACTAACTCAAACTCAATTTGTTAATGAGCATGCAAATCAAGCTTATTGAGCTATGAACTTGAGCTCAAGAAAACATTATAACTCCTAAATAATGAGCTCAAGTTTGACTANAAATCAAGCTTATTGAGCTATGAACTTGAGCTCAAGCAAAAATTACAACTCCTAAATAATGAGCTCAAGTTTAACTGGCTGAAACTTTTGGCTTGCAAATTAGCTTGTTTAGAAAAAATAGAAAAACCCTAAATCACAGTTATCCCGCATTAGATTAATTCCGAGCTGATTTGCCACAATGTTTATGAGCTCCTCTTTTTCTTCAAAAGAAATTTTGCTCTGAAAAACTTTTTTTATTCATTAATGACTTGTTCTTATATAGAGCTTTATAATATTCTTACAAATAAACTCCTAAACTTCTTTTATATTTTCTATTTATAAATAGAACACTAAATTAGATACAAATCTCAATAATTCCCCTCAAAATTGGCAAAAAATATTCACTAAGCCCATCTTGTCACATAACCTAGACAAATCTAATGATCCAAATCCTTTAATGTGGCAGTCGGCCACTTGCTCTCCAGTGGTTATATGCTTTGCTTCAGTAGTCTATTATTCAACTTTTCTTTGATGAACCTGTCAATCTAAATAGGTTAGGTTCTACATTGTTTCACCGAGTTGTTGGCAATGCCGATTGTTGTCTTGTTATTCAACAACTTCATTTGAGTTCTTTAGTCCACCTTGAGCTCTACTAGTGNTTAGATTAATTCCGAGCTGATTTGCCACAATGTTTATGAGCTCCTCTTTTTCTTCAAAAGAAATTTTGCTCTAAAAAACCTTTTTATTCATTAATGACTTGTTCTTATATAGAGCTTTATAATGTTCTTACAAATAAACTCCTAGACTTCTTTTATATTTTCTATTTATAAATAGAACACTAAATTAGATACAAATCTCAATAATTCTCCTCAAAATTGGCAAAAAATATTCACTAAGCCCATCTTGTCACATAACCTAGACAAATCTAAAGATCCAAATCCTTTAATGTGGCAGTCGACCACTTGCTCTCCAGTGGTTATATGCTTTGCTTCAGTAGTCTATTATTCAACTTTTCTTTGATGAACCTGTCAATCTAAATAGGTTAGGTTCTACATTGTTTCACCGAGTTATTGGCAATGTCGATTGCTGCCTTGTTATTCAACAACTTCATTTGAGTTCTTTAGTCCACCTTGAGCTCTACTAGTAAGGCTCTCAGCCTCATCATCTCGGCAATTCCTAAGTTCATGGCCCTGTACTTTGCCTCTGTTGTTGACCTTGCTACAACTGAATGTTTTTTACTCTTCCATGATACCAAGTTGCCCCCTACAAACATGTAATATCCTAACTTGGACCTCCAGTCATCCACACACAACTTGCACAATCATAGTCATAAAAACCCTCAATACGTACATGTCGATTCTCTCTGAAGATCAATCTCTTCCCTGGAGCACACTTCAAGTACCTCAGAACCTAATAATGTGTGTTCATATGAATTTTCTTGGATTATGCATGTAGCGGCTCAACTCGCTCACTGCAATTGAGATGTCAGAAAGAGCGTGACTCGGGTAGATCAGACGACCCACCACTTTTTGGTATCTTGCACGATCAAATGACTCTCCCGCCTCAGCACTGAGCTTGGCTTCTAATCATCTAGAGAGACTGCAGGCTTGCATGCCAGTATGCATGTTTTTGTGAGAAGATCCAGTACATACTTCCTCTAAGACAAGACTTTCTTCTTTGGTTCATGAGCCACCTCAATCCCAAGGAAGTATATAAATTGNAGATTGGACCTCCAGTCATCCACACACAACTTGCACAATCATAGTCATAAAAACCCTCAATACGTACATGTCCATTCTCTCTGAAGATCAATCCCTTCCCTGGAGCACACTTCAAGTAATGTGTGTTCATATGACTTTTCTTGGATCATGCATGTAGCGGCTCACCTCGCTCACTGCAATTGGGATGTCAGAAAGAGCGTGACTTGGATAGATCAGACGACCCACCACTTTTTGGTAGCTTGCACGATCAAATGACTCTCCCGCCTCAGCACTGAGCTTGGCTTCTAATCATCTAGAGAGACTGCATGCTTGCATGCCAGTATGCATGTTTCTGTGAGAAGATCCAGTGCATACTTCCTCTAAGACAAGACTTTCTTCTTTGGTTCATGAGTCACCTCAATCCCAAGGAAGTATATAAATTGTCTAAGGTCCTTCACCTCAAATTCTTTGCACAATCTTACCTTTAGTTGAACAATCTATATCTCATCATCCCCAATAATAATCATGTCAGCAACATACACAGCAAGCATGGAAGCATGCCCTCCATTTTGTCAAAAAAATAGTGTATGGTTTACATTGATTAGTTGATATCTATGCTTGTCATAGTTTCTATAAGCTTATCAAATCAAGCCCGATGAGACTGCTTTAAGCCTTAAAGTGACTTCTTGAACTTACATAACTTGCCCACAGTCTAACTTGGACCAAAATTTTGGTGGTATCTCTAAACACATAATTTGACTTACACTATTCATGTAAAATGTTATATACATCACATCGCCACTTGTCGACCGCCTGTCGCATCTGCCACCCGCTCGGAACCCGCCATTGCTTACCTCCGGCCAATGTCGCAGTTTGTTGTCAGCCGCCACCCGTCGCTGTCAGTTGCAAGTCACCTGCCACCTATTGCCTTTGTTAACCACCCATTGTTGCCCTAATTCATGTAAAATGCTATAGACAGGTTATCGCCCCCGGTCATCGTCGTTGGCTGCGCGTCGGCCACCACCGTTTGTCACCGTCATCCGCCGGTCTCCACTGTCATCCACTTTACATCGCCTCCTTTGATGGCAGCTGCCATGGCTCACTGCCACTAGCCGCTTGTCGCCAACCTACAGCCGCAGGTTGCCTTCGTCGGTTGTCGTCCGCCACCTCAGTTGTAGGTTGTCCGCCACGCCACCCACTAGCCCATTGTTGTCAGAAGTCTACCGACCACCACCCACCCTGCTACCGCCAAACAATTTTTTTCGAACACATAATTTTCGATCTACTTCAAACAAAATAAAAAAATAATAATAAAATCATGTGTTTATTTCNCGTTGGCTGCGCGTCGGCCACCACCGTTTGTCACCGTCATCAGCCGGTCTCCGCCGTCATCCACTTTACATCGCCTCCTTTGATGGCAGCTGCCATGGTTCACTGCCACTAGCCGCTTGTTGCCAACCTACAGCCGCAGGTGGCCTTCGTCGGTTGTCGTCTGCCACCTCAGTTGTAGGTTGTCCACCAAGCCACCCACTAGCCCATTGTTGTCGGAAGCGTACCGACCACCACCCACCCTGCTACCGCTAAACAATTTTTTTCAAATACATAGTTTTCGATCTACTTCAAACAAAATAAAAAAAATATAAAATCATGTGTTTATTTTGCAGTGAAACAAACACAAAAATACTTCAAATGCATTGTAATCATGATAATATGTGAACCACTTACATTGCATTTTATTTTCAACAAGCCAAATGGCCCCTTAGGTGGTGATCTCTTTTGAACAATTTAAGACCGTCGTCCAACTTGCAACTATTGTTCGAAGCAGGAAAACCGTTATTTTTCCTTTTGGTTCGTTGTCTTGCCATCATCCACACCGCAATTTCATTTGGCACCNCTTAGGTGGTGATCTCTTTTGAACAATTTAAGACCGTCGTCCAGCTTGCAACTATTGTTCGAAGCAGGAAAACCGTTATTTTTTCCTTTTGGTTCGTTGTCTTGTCATCATCCACACCGCAATTTCATTTGGCACGTCTCCTCAACATCCTCTCCATGTTGTTTCATGTTTTTCCTTGTTTTAAGTTGTGGCAGCCTCTGAATATCATCTATTTTCCCTCCAAATATCATTGATCGCCAGTGATTTCATTCCCTTACTATTCATCTACCATCTCTCAGTCAAACCTGCTTCCCAAACACCATTTAGGAGCTCTTGATCAGTATCATTTGGTACAGGAGCCGACGAGCCCTAAAATTTTAAGTTGTTTCTTGCCCTAAACAAAAAATCCAAATAACCCAACATAACACCCCCCATAAAGCAAAATTTCCTCAAATCATTCCTACCACACTTCCTAGCCCAAAGCCTAAAAATTAAAAAATCCAACTTTCCTACTTCACAAAAATTCAAGCTCAAAATCTACCCCAAAAATCTAAACACCCAACAAATCTTGATTTGCAATCCTATATCCACTGGAAGCCTAATCAACAGAAAAGGACATTATGCCTCCTAGGAGAAATCTGCAAAGAGATTTCCAAGAGTTTTCTATGCATGAATCACAATCGGACTTCCTCGAGCCGCAACAAATGCTTGTCATCTGTGAGAGGAGAAATTCAGAAGAAATCATCCGTAGCCACAAAGGTAACTTGTGAGATTAAAGGAAGTGAATCCCTTTTATTAGGANCATCTCTCAGTCAAACCTGCTTCCCAAACACCATTTAGGAGCTCTTGATCAGTATCATTTGGTACAGGAGCCAACGAGCCTAAATTTTTAGGTTGTTTCTTGCCCTAAACAAAAAATCCAAATAACCCAACATAACACCCCGCATAAAACAAAATTTCCTCAAATCATTCCTACCACACTTCCTAGCCCAAAGCCTAAAAATTTAAAAATCCAACTTTCCTACTTTCACAAAAATTCAAACTCAAAATCTACCCCAAAAATCTAAACACCCAACAAATCTTGATTTGCAATCCTATATCCACTGGAAGTCTAATCAACAGAAAAGGACATTATGCCTCCTAGGAGAAATCTGCAAAGAGATTTCCAAGAGTTTTCTATGCATGAATCACAATCGGACATCCTCGAGCCGCAACAAATGCTTGTCATCTGTGAGAGGAGAAATTCAGAAGAAATCATCTGTAGCCACAAAGGTAACTTGTGAGATTAAAGGAAGGAAGTGAATCCCTTTTATTAGGAAGTTTCCAATGAACAAAAAACACTACCTTGATTAGGCATGAAATATCAAAGAAGTCAGGATCTTCAAATAAAAGTGGGTTTATCATATTTCGAATGTCATAGATTCAAATGAATTTATCGAGTGATTTCAAGCAATGGGGTAATTATTTAGTACAAAAATAATCCTCAATACAAGAAATTTAAATTGACAGCCAACAAGCGTAGGAGAAAGCTTCAATGTGGTGGGAGAACCTAAAGCATCTTCGACGACGAGAAAGGAACGATAAAATTACTATTTAGTCCAAGATGAAACAAAAAATGTTGTGCAAATATCTTCTCTCGTATTACCAACAAAATATGTTCAGAAAACTCCAGCACCTATGCTGGAGAGATTATTATGCGGAGCACAAAGCTGAGTTCAAGTACCTTATATTGAAGTGTGGGCTAATGAGCCCGATAAGAACATCATAACTCAGTTTTTGAGAGTAATGAGATCGTCCATTGGCAAGATGATACACTTGCAACCTTATTGAAAATTACAAGAGATTCATAACCTAGCTCTGAAGGTGGAGAGACAACACTGCAGTGTCTGGTCCAGACCTCAATTATAGAAGGTGAGGAAGCAAGAAGTAAAAGTTGATATCTGATAAAGAAGAGATGTTAGTGATTCAAGATGAGCCAAATAAGAAATATTTTAGCATGATTAACCTTGGTTGTCCTAGAAAGTTCTGAGTCTAGATAATGGGCATTCATACACAGTTTGAGGATGTGGTGCAAACTACATTTTTGCAGGCGTTAAGTGGAGCATTAGCAAAACCGGCATTGGGTATCCAACTGGGTCAAAAGTTTAAGGAGTCGGCATCAGACTAATTTAGTTCACATTAATTCAAACACCATGAACATACAATGTTATTTTTGTTCGAACATTTCTTAATGCATTCCATAATATGTAACCATATCAGCTTTCTATGGAATTCCCGAGAATAATAGCAATCATTATAACAAAGGCCAATTTGGTGTAATAAAACCTTGTAGTCGAGGAATGAATCTTTGCTACGTTAGTTTCAACTTAAAAGAAACAGAATATCAGCGTATAAATTAATCTACCGAACAACTATCAAGGGTATTTAGATAAAGAGAGGATGGTGGGACTATCAAGATTTGCTCTTGGTTGAAGGTAAATTTCATCCTAAATTAAGCCAAATACCTGGCAGCAATAGAGATTTAGTATTTGCTTAGTCAATGAAGTCATACGAATTTATGCACACTATTGATTAAACAGTGTTGCTAATGCTCCACTTAACGCCTACAATTTTGTTTGATGGTGAATACTAAATCACTATTGATTGAACAGTGTTGCTAATGCTCCCTAGGAAACATACAAATTGCCGCCTCATATTGATTGAACAGTGTTATATCTCATTCAAATTTAAACAAATAAGGCACTACAATTTTGTTTGATGGTGAAATCCAATAAGAAATGATTCAATAAATCTATACAATAATATGTTGAGGTAACGTTTTGACACATTTATGTATAAATTTAACTGTAATAATAATTGTAGGGTTGCGTCCACAAATCCAGCACTTTGCACAGATTTAATCTCATCAACAATCAACTTGGTCATATTTGGGCCTAATAATAAGTTGAAACCAGAGTTAAGATTCACACAACTTGAAAATCAATATAAACTTGACATCTTCACTACTAACTTAGTTAGAACCTGGTTTAGCTACCAGGGATGAACAAATAAGATAAATTATCTGACAACAACTATGCTAAACTAAAAAGCCACCAAGCTCAATCGAGATGGAAAAAGCTGTAAGGATAAATCAGGATAGGAATCTTTTGTTTAATAGATAACTAGCTAAATATTCCGAAGTGTTTCTGTCATAAATCTTAGTCTAGAGTTAAATTTGAACATCTCAGAGATTGTGATAAACTACACCATATCACTACTTGAAAAATAACATTTTGGCTTGATCCTTTAAGGTGCAACACACGCAGACCAGTCAACCTAGTAATGGCTAATGCTTAAAATTTTAAGATAAGAGTAATAGCCTCCTAGAATGCCAAAAAAAAAGTGCAGATACCATCCTTTACAAAGAGCAATACATCATTATTATGAATCGAAACATCCTTATATCATCCTCCCACAAATAAAATCCGAGCAATTACCTGCAATAAACCTCAAGTCCACGCATCCTCCCAATAAAGGAGATCCTTCAAGTGGCCTAATCATTGATATTACCTGTTCGGCGAAACAAGCAACTAAATCAAAATGTTTTTTGAGTCAATTTTCCGAAATTCTGCATTCATCTACACCATTTGTCATTAATTCAATTGAATCTACTTGTGCATCACATATGGGTAGAACCTACAAATCTTTCTTTGAAAGCTCTTTTTGAGTTTAAGTTAAAACAAAAGGCAATTATAGCCAGCTTTGATAGAACATCCAATTTCTAAATAAACTCACGCCTATTAATAAACCAACTATCTGTAGAGAAAAACATAAAAAAATGCATCCTGAATCATAGAAATAACCAGTAATGATATGTTTATGGATATTATTCCATCTCCTACGTAATTTCAAAGAACAATCAAATCAGGTATTTATTTATGAATGTTAGGCCCAAGTATTACATCCATTGTTGGGTGACGATAAATAACTCAATAGTCTGCGGCAGTTGTAAAAAATAGTATGTATAGAGTAGAACTTCAAAAGAACATTTGCCANGAAATAACCAGTAATGATATGTTTATGGACATTATTCCATCTCCTACGTAATTTCAAAGAACAATCAAATCAGGTATTTATTTATTAATGTTAGGCCCAAGTATTACATCCATTGTTGGGTGACGATAAATAACTCAATAGTCTGCGGCAGTTGTAAAAAATAGTATGTATAGAGTATAACTTTAAAAGAACATTTGCCGCCAAACAAATTCAATAAGAGATTTTATTTTTTATTTCTTCAACATGAAGGAGACATCGGACTGCTATCACAAACCTTTGAATTCCATAACTATTAGCATACAATCTAAAACCGAACTTCTTGTTACACGATTCAGTTTAGGTTATCTAAAAAACTTAACTATTTTTATTCAATTTTTTCACCTNCCGAACTTCTTGTTACACGATTCAGTTTAGGTTATCTAAAAAACTTAACTATTTTTATTCAATTTTTTCACCCATCACAACAACACACTATTAACTTCGTGAATCTCATCTAAATTTCACCAGCAAGCCTTATCCATATCACTTTGTAGATGAATCACATATCCGAAAGTCACCTTTTCTTACTTCAAATAAGAGGTCTAGAAGCTCTTTCTTTTTTTAGTTTACAGACAAGTGAAACTTTTATTAGAGGCTTGGAAACTTGGCAGGCCTTGGAAAAATTGATCATTTTTGTTATAAATGGAGGTCTTTTATTGGTCAGTTCAACCCTTCTCAGTGCTTGTAAGAGACGGCTTAATGCTAATAGAACAAGAATGAAACTTGAACATAAAANAGGTCTTTTATTGGTCAGTTCAACCCTTCTCAGTGCTTGTAAGAGACGGCTTAATGCTAATAGAACAAGAATCAAACTTGAACATAAAAAAAAAAACATTGGTTTTTAGAGCGACCTGAATGCACCAAGACAAAGCTTCAGCGTTTGAAATTGACAACCACCATTGACAAGATGCTGTATCGCAGAATCATTTAGTCGATCCAAGTTCCGGATATCAAGATAAGAAAGGGAACGACAGCTTTCACCAATCACTTTCATTGAGGCATTAGTCAATTTACTGCATATAAAATGAAATTGTTAGTTTAAAGTGCAAATCTTCCAACAGTCTACAGGAAAACAACAAGAAAGAGGACTGAGGGTTGAACAGTAGTCCCATCAAACTGTAAATTAGCCTTCAAGATAACCTTAAATGTCATACTGCGGAGAAGAAGATATTCACAGGACTGAAATGCAGAAACATATAGCACATACTGCTAATCTTTGGAAATATTTCTTTTTAAATAAATAAGACTATAAGCTGAGAAAAATACCGGCAGCCAGAAATGATGAGTACCCTCATTTTTGAACCACAAATAGGAATCAGATGCTTTAAAAATTTATCAGTCACTGTTTCCATATGAGCTATAGACAAAACTTCCAAACACGTCAGCTTCTTCAGAGCTGGCAAAATCAACATCGCATCTACATTGTGGCAAACATCTATATAAAGTTCTTGCAAAACTGATTCCAACTTTTCAGCTACTGCAAGGATTCCCTTAGATGTAATAAGAGAACATTGACTCAAGTTTAAAGACCTTAAAAGAGGAGCTGAAGCAACAATCGCATTTAAGCCATCATCCGATAGACAATAAGCCCCCTTTAAAGACAGTCTATTAAGCGAAGGCAAACAGTTTGGAGCCTTAGCAAATGTAGAATGCAATACATAATCAGGCAAGCAACGACCACAGAAGTCCAGCTGCAACACCTACTTAGAACAGGGCAAGAAAAAAAATTAAGGCCAATGCATTTTCTATTAGAAACAAGAATTAAAAAAAAATTGTGAGTAATAGTAGTAAAAGCTAAATAATATCTTTCACATTAATGATAAGTATTAAAATCGTTTTTCTTTTATTTCCCAACAATGTTAATTATATGGTCTCAAATAATTTGGTTTAGTTAAAGATGCCCAAGCATACACCTTAATATACAATGCGTCTCTTCAAATTTGCAAATAAGGGTTAAAAACAGTGGAAGATATTAAAAAGGGTAAACTTTCTAATGAAATAAATATAGACAAAAAGGTAAATTGTTGAAAGAACAAACACCTTCAAATTATCAATATTGCATTGAGAAAAAACCTCCTCAAACTGCTTATCTGTCGCCCATGAACAATCACTCAAGTATATCTCAAAGGGAGAACCCTTAGTAAGAAGACCAAGGAGACGAAAAGACATCCTCCTTGAATGGCATAACAACATTGCAATGTTATGCTTGATAACATCAGGCAGACCTTCGAGTGATTCAATCTCTTCCGCATTCTCACAAAGAACTTTCAAGCATAAGTCTTTCAATTGGGGGGCTAACTTTCCCACGGTCTTATGCCTCTGTGCATTGGAAGGCGTCCACGGAATTTTCACTTCCGCTTCTCCATTATTTAGTGAAGAATAGTTCAAGCTACGAGCACTTAAAATTGATTCTCGCTCTGCAATGATCTTCATGGCAGTAGAGAAAGGCCCAGGCCAATCCTCTTCATTTGCATCACAAATTGGATCATCAGCTTCGACTTCATCATCAGTTATTTCTTCTTCTGCTTTAAAAAAAGCAAACCGAGGAGCAAGCTCTATAGCAGTATTTCTTGCGACCTCTCTCCTGGACCTGGAATTTCTTTGGCTGCTTCCAGTTTTTTGTTTCCTCGAACCACTTACATCGGTGAATTCTACTTCTTGTGCAGTAACTTGTGCAGCAACTTGTTCTTCATCAGCTACCGTGAGTTCTTTGGAAACCAACTTCGCCTTCCCTTTCTCTTTCATGCTATATCTCCTGGGCCTCACTTGATATTTCTTATCATCACAAATTGGCTTTTTCTCATGGAGACTTTCAGGAGTTTGATCAACATTCAAATCATCCTCAGACCCACTAATTAGCATCAAATCTTCCAAAATCAAATCTTCAATACTTTCATCTTCTTTGCTATAAAATCCAATTTCACCACTCTCTGAGTTCCTTACTCTAATATCATCAATCTCGGTAGCACCAGAAAATATACCATTCATGTCCATACCCAATCGATCCTCCTCAGCAACTAACACATCCTTCATGTTATTTTCCTCACTACATCCTAACCAATTAGCAGCCTCCGAAACAATTCCCCCAACATTGGTAAGCATTTTACCACCAGATTTCTCAACGCATTCACAATGTGGAGTCAATAGCTCCATTCTTTTTTCTTCTCTGCCCGAAAACCTATCAACATTCTCACTAACCAATACCGAATCAACACAAACATCTCCAATCTTTCTCTTAGGAACCCTAGACCCAGATCGCAAGCTCATGTAACCGACCTCCATTGGGGCAGCGAGACAAGCCTCCCCCTTCTTCTCTCCTTCCTCCGCCAAATGCCGATCAACAGATCGAACCACAACCCCTGAAGGCGATTCAATGGCTTTGAACGCATCATCATCATCTATGCCTCNCGCCAAATGCCGATCAACAGATCGAACCACAACCCCTGAAGGCGATTCAATGGCTTTGAACGCATCATCATCTTTGCCTATAACCACATCCACTTTTCCTACCAACCCATTAACCAACCCGCCTTCTTTCAAACTCCCCGACTTATCATCTTGTTTCTCAACAGCATCAGAACCAGTACTGAAATTCTGCTGGGAAACCCGTGACCTAGACCGCAACTTCAAGCGTCGTTCCTCCCTCGCATCGTGAGAACAACCAGCAACGGAAACCTTAAATACCTGCTTCCCCATGGAGCCACCTTCATCAGCTGCCACGGTGACCTGCGAAGAGACGCTGTTAGCCAAGCTCACACTACGTCGGCGTCGAGAGTTGGCGACAAAGAGCGATGGATCGGACATGGATGGCGGGAAAGTCTCTGGTGAAGAAATTAGGGTTTCGAGTTGGGGCTGAGGTACAGCACGGCCAGACCTTAAGATCCGCATCGATGGAAGTTTCAATAGAGATGACGGCCCCCNGCGATGGATCGGACATGGATGGCGGGAAAGCCTCTGGTGAAGAAATTAGGGTTTCGAGTTGGGGCTGAGGTAGAGCACGGCCAGACCTTAAGATCCGCATCGATGGAAGTTTCAATAGAGATGACGGCCCCTAGAGAAACTGTAAATAGAGAATACGAAGAGTGGAAGGAGTTTATGGAGGGAAAGGGTAGCGGGACGCTGTGGGACGGTGGCTTTTATCGCAAGGTATTTCTTCCCGCGTAAATCGGAGGGTCTTCGTTATTAGTGACGGGCTATTTACATGCGAACCACACAATTCTTATATATTTACATATCTATCCTTCAGGCTTTAATACTTACAATTGCAGCACTCAAATCATTAATTGCATGCCAAAAATACCACTCAACTACTAAAGGTAAGACAAAAATGAGAAAACAGGACCGAACTGGCGGGTTCGACTGGTTCGAGCATAAATTTGTCGGAGGTCTGATTTTGGGTGGCTTAGAAATTGCCCCCACGTTGAACTTAAATGAACCTGTTGGAACCAGTGTTGAACCGGTTTATTGTGTTTTTCAAAATATATTTTTTGAATTATAATACTTGATTGCTAGTATTGTTTTTTAGAGTTATTTAAATTAGTTGTTTGAGGTCGCATATTATTTATATTTCATGATATATTTTTATACAACATATACGATAGCATTATTATGTAATTTAAGTTATGTTTAATATTTTTATTTTTATGATGTCACCCGGTTTTGTTGAGTATGTGGAGGCCAACTCCCTTGCTATGTTTAACGCTCTCCTCTTATGAAAATCACTTTGATAAATTAATTCTAATTTATCGGCTCTTAAATTGTTTCTTAAAGCTTCTACCAAGCCTTCCTCATAAAGACCCCGCTCAACCTTCCCGCCTTCTCTTCCTCTCGGAATCGTAAATTACGGTAGCTCTTCCCGCCTCCTAAGATCTCCCCTAATAGAAAGCATTCCTTAATGGGCCAGAAAGGGAAGAAATAAAAGGAGTAAGAAGCACATAGCAAGAAACCAGATAACTTCTCCCCTTTGTGATTTCTTCAAGCATTGGCTCACGGGTTGTAGAAATAGAATCACTAGTGCTACTCTCTTTCATGTTTTTCTTCTTCATCCGTTCGGCTCACGGGTAGAGAGGGAGAGAGAGCAAACTTTCTTCCTTGTAATCATCGAATTGACAACGGTGTGATTCCTCGAAGTAATAAAATCCTCTGCAACTCTGTGGATGTAGGCAATTTTGTCGAAACACGTAAATCTATGTTTGTTGTAGAAATAGAATCACTAGTGCTACTCTCTTTCATGTTTTTCTTCTTCATCCGTTCAGCTCACGGGTAGAGAGGGAGAGAGAGCAAACTTTCTTCCTTGTAATCATCAAATTGACAACGGTGTGATTCCTCGAAGTAATAAAATCCTCTGCAGCTCTGTGGATGTAGGCAATTTTTTCTAAACACGTAAATCTGTGTTTTCCGTTGTTATTTTCTTGTTTACAATTTTTCAATCTGGTTTTTCGCTTTATTGTCGTCATTTTTCACAACAACTGACATCAAAGCTTTGGTTTGAGAGTAAATGAAAACGATGGTCGGAGACGAAGTAATGACATCGGGATCAAAAATTTTAATGACGCAAATTTTGGTTACTGGATGATGCAGATAGAGCAGTACCTCTACGGGAAGAAACTTCACCTGCCGTTACTGGGAAAGAAGACGGAAAAGATGGACGTGGCGGAATAGAATATGTTGGATCAACGGATTATGGGGGCTACACGATTAACTCTGTTAAGATCGATTGCTCACAACGCCATTAAGGAGAGAACTACTGCAGATCTCATAACGAATTTATCAGGTATGTATGAAAAACCATCGACAAATAACAAAGTACACTTGATTAAAAAGTTATTCAATTTGAAGATGGCAGATGGTACCTCTGTTGTACAACATCTGAATGATTTCAATACTATCACAAATTAATTGTCGGTTGTTAAAATTAATTTTGACGATGAGATATGTACGTTGATACTGTTGGTTTCATTGTCAAATAGCTGGGAAGCCAAGAGCATGATAATTAGCAGTTTTGTAGGTAAATCTAAATTGAAATATGATGATATTGTGATTTGATTTTGGCAAAGGGGTACGCAGAAAAGATTCCGGCGAGACCTCGGGTTCGATTTCAACATTGAATGTTGATTCCAAAAGGAGATCATAGAACATGAACTCAAACAGAAGAATATCAAAATCAAAGTCTGGTCAGCAGACAATCTGCTGGAATTGTGGTAAAACTGACCACATAAAAAGAATTGCATAAATTTCAAGAAGAAGGAGAATAATAGCACTAATGTTGTAACTGAAGAAGTGCATGATGTGCTACTGCTGACAATTCATAGTTCTGTTGATGACTGAATACTTAATTCAAGGGCTTCTTTCCATACATCTTCCCACCGGAAAGTTGATGCAAAATTATGATGCAGGCGACTTTGGGAAAGTATATTTGGCTGACGAAAAAGCTCTAAACATGTTAGGGATGTGAGACGTTGATATTGCACTCTCTAACAAGAGCAAATGGATTTTGCAAAAGATTAGACACATTTTTGAGTTGAAGAAATACCTCATTTCTGGTGAGCAACTCAATGAGGGGGTCATTTAATAGTGTTCTCAAAAAGCACCAGAAAGTTTACCAAATGAGCATTAGTGTTGACTTTGGGTAAGAAAACTGACACACTATATATGACTACATGTTTACTCAACACAGTTGCTACTACAGTTGCAGCGAGCACGAAAGATCTGCGGCATTGCAGGCTTGGTCACATGAGTCAGAGCTGTAAAGAAATCTTGCAAGATGAGAATTCGAGCAAGTAAGAGTTGACCAAGAAGGAAAAGATGGATTCTGTGTCAAGGAATCAAACTTGGAAGCTGACAGAACTTCCACCATGGAAGAAGACATTGCACAACAAGTATGTGTACTGGACGGAGACTGAGTTTGATGGCAGTAAGAGATACAAGACTGAACTTGTTGAAAAAGTTCTTTAAAGGCAGGATATTGCCCATGCAATGGGAGTTGTATGCAGATTCATGAGTAACCCAGGAAAGAGCTTGGAGGTGCAATGCTGCGTTGATGTTGATATGTCAAGCTTCAGGTCGTCTTCTAGTTTGAAGACGGGTTTTGAGTTGCAGATGTGGAGGATATCACGTTTAAGGAAAAGGTCGGCACAACCAGCAAATGGTGCAGCCAGTGGGTGATGCAGTCAGTGTCTCAGTCTCCAAGTGCGAGAATTGTTGAGTATGCGGAGACCAGTCCACCTGCTATGTTTAATGCACTCATCTTATGGAAATCACTTGATAAATTGATTCTAATTTATCTGCTCTTAAAATGTTTCTTAAAGCTTTTGCCGAGCCTTCCTCATAAATACCATGCTCAACCTTCCCGCCTTCTCTTCCTTGGGATTCGCGAATTACGTCAGCTCTTCCTGTCTCCTCAGATTTCCTGTAATAGAAAGCATTCCTTAATTGGCCAAAAAGAGAAGAATTAAAAGGGAGCAGGAAGTTCATAGCAAGAAACCAGATAGCTTCTCCCCTTTGCAATTTCTTCAGGCATTGGCTCATGGGTTGGAGAAGTAGAATCGCTAGCGCTGCTCTCTTTCCTGGTTTTCTTCTTCATCCATGCGACTGATGGGTAGAGAGAGTGAGATAAAAGGTTGAGAGAGAGAGAGAGAGAACGAACTTTCTTAATTGTAATCGCTGAATCAGCGACGGTGTAATTTATCGAATTAATAAATTCTTCTGCAGCTCTGTGGACGCAGACAATTTGTCGAACCACATAAATCTGAGTACTCGCTTTTATTTTTTGGTTTGCAATGATCTGATTTTTCGCTTTTTTGCCGGTGTTTTTCACAACAGGTTTAACCCCAATTTAACCGTTGAGCCTTGAACTTCCTCTTCTTGTTTAATAATGTAATTTTCAAAATTTAAGAATAGCATACTAAAACTTAATAAATATAAATATAAATGGTTAGATGTGAGGTATGTATATTAGTACATACATAAAAATTGTGTGGTATATATATCATTTTTTTTTTTGGTTTACTTTATGTTATGATGCTGTACACCAACAATTATTTTATTTGAAGGGCTATCAATTGGCAGAAAGTCAGCTCTGGAAATTACAGTTATAATGTGCAGTGAATGAGACGTAAGAAAAAAATATTAAGTATAATGAGAGAAGTATTGGATGACATTATTTTTAACAGAATTTAGCCGTAATAAATTCTTAGGAAAATTTTATTTGTTTTTAAATTTGTGCTTCGTTAAACATAAAATAAATAGAATTTTCATTTTTAATTAGGTTGGTATCATCCAATTTTCTATAATATGCCAAGGCAAAACATATTTGGTTAAATAAATGATTCAGGAATAAAGAAAATAAGAGAATTTGGACACGTATCATAGATTAATGCAATTATATGGAGTCTGATTGTGTTGATCAATTCAGGGGGTAGCGCAGCCCTCCATCTAGTTCCAGGATCCCGACTGCTCTATACGGTAGTGCTCATCGAGCCCATGTTCATAAATATGAGAGCACGACATTACACCGTCCGGAGGTCAACGCCTCATAGCCCTTTAGATTAAGGGTCTGTTTGGGACAGCTGCAGCTTATTGAATAATCTATTGATAAGCTGATTAAAAATAATCTGCTGATAAGTTAGGTATAGTGGTTATTACAATTTTTTTTTTTTGAAAAGTCAAATCACTACCAGAAAGCTGCAACCACGCTTAGATAGGTGCGGTGTAAAAACACTGTTTTCAGCGTTTTGAAAAATCATAAACTACCAAAACGCAATTTCCCCAAATAAGTCGGGTGCATTTTCAAAACGCCACCACACCAAATAAGTTGCCCCAAACGGGCCCTAAATATCAAATTTTAAAATACTGCTGCAAAATGAATGATATGTCAGAAACTAAGTGGTTTTTTTAGTATGGTTCAATTCAAGTTAAATTTGAACCATTAGAACAAGGAATAATCTCATTGATTTATTCTTTGGAGTTGTTTACTTCAATGCATTTCATATGTCAATATTATGATGTTGGAGTTAATAAAACGCTAATATTACTCTTCAAATATTTCACATTTTTTCAACTGTAATCATATTGAAATTGATCATAAACATNATATATAATTATTTTAAATTATTTTATATTTCGAATAATAACGATTCGAACACGAACGAACGCATCACTATTCATGTTTGGTTCGTTTAACTATTCAAACAAAAAAAATGTGTTCACGTTTGTCTCGTTTACTTATCGAACACGAACTCATTGAAGAATCGAACACGAACTGTTTGCAAACAATTAGCTTTTTTGACAGCCCTAGTTGGGATCATCCAATTTTCTATAATATATCAGGGCAAAACATATTTGGTTAAATAAATGATTCAGGATTAAAGAAAATAAGAGAATTTGCACACATATCATAGATTAATGCAATTAAATGGAGTCTGACTGTGTTAATCAATTCAGGTGGTGGCGCAGCGCTCCGTCTAGTTCCAGGAGCCCAACTGCTCCATACGCTAGTGCTCATCGAGCCCATGTTCATAAATCTGAGAGCACGACATTACACCGTCCGGAGGTCAACGCCTCATAGCCCTTTAGATTAAATATCAAGATTTAAAATACTGCTGCAAAATGAATGATATGTCAGAAACTAAGTGGTTTTTCTTAGTATGGTTCAATTCAAGTTAAATTTGAACCATTAGAACAAGGAATAATCTCTTTGATTTATTCTTTGGAGTTGTTTACTTCAATACATTTCATATGTCAACATTATGATGTTGGAGTTAATAAAACGCTAATATTACTCTTCAAATATTTCACATTTTTTTCAACTGTAATTAAATTGAAAAAGATCATAAACAATTATTGGACATAATAGCAAAATATCACTATCATTTTAACATTTATTATGTAAAAGTATTAACAAATTGAATAATTAGCCTGCAACATAACACTACATAACAATTCTTCATGCAATTCACAATGAATATAAACAGTTCCTTACAGTAACAGAAAACAGCATATAATGCAACAAGGAGAAAAATAATACTTTAGAATATTTCAACAAGCAAATTGCATAACAAAATGGCTACAGTGAAAGAATGTTTTGAAGGACAACCAGAAACCTTGGAACAACTGCATCAAGACAACATATGTGAATGTTCACCAAAATAAATTGAAAGAATGGAAATTAACAGGAGGATTTATATGCCATAGAACTCTTAAAGCTTTGTATTTATGTTTCATAACATCGCGACGTTTAAATCACATCAAGTATATACAAAAAAAATTGACGTATTTCGCAATAATAAATCAATGATATTTTTGATGTGGTTTAGAGATCAAGATGTTATATAAATAAATATAAAAATTTAATTGTTGGATATATGAATATAATATATTATGTAAATCCCCCAAAGTAATAGTAATGAGCCCAAAAAGTGCCAAAATAATCAACAGACCATCTACTTGAGGGCATTTTAGTCCTAGAGTCTATAAAAATGTCAAATTAGTCCCTACTTTTTTAATGGGGACTATTGTGAGAACTAATATGACACTTTTAGAGACGCTGGGACTCTAAAATGAACCTCCAAAAAGAGTTAAAACTATTTTGACACTTTTCTCACAAACCCAATCAAAGAACATAAACCGCTCCAAGGAAAACCAGAGCAAGCATTGGCCAGATCCCACCGCCATGGACTGCAAACCTTATTGCAAAACTACAATCATCGTCGTTCCCGCTGAAGCAACCAGGGTGAACCGACTTCGCCTGACCATTCTCAAAGGCAAAGCTACTGTTCTTCTTCCCATTGCTAAACAGAACACACCAAAAGTACGGCGAACCGCCGTCAGTGCCACTTACAGCTGCACCAACCTCAGTGTGATTCTTACCATGGAGTATCTTAAGACCCTGTGAATTCTGGATGAGAAAACTGGAGAAGGCTTCCTCAGGACTAACATATGTGGACTGGCAGCCAAGAAAGCGGCCGGTGATGGGAGTGAGGGTCTGGGCTTGGACACCACAGTTGGGAGCAAAGGTGTCGGCGAAGTCGGAATCCGGAGGCTTTTTCATATCACCGACTTCGCTGCATTGGCCTTCATAGGCTTTTATGTACTGCAGTGCAATGCAGCCAAGTCCAGGGTTGTCGAAGAGCTTTGGAGACTTGCCGGCGGTCCGGTTTGCATTGATCACGGCAACCAGTTGGTCCGCCGGGTTGTCTTGGAAAAGCAGAAATGGAGTTAGCTATGTGGCTAGAATGATATTTTGTTTGAAATGAAGGCGCGGAAGTTGACAAAAAGTTAAATGATGGTGATTAATGATCTAGCACAGCTTCAAATAAATGCCTGATCTAATAAAGAAAATAATTAGAAGGATCAATAACTTCTGTTAATTAAATATTTTAAACAAAAATAAATGAAGATAATGAATTGATAAGATAAAAGGTTATTAACTATTAGGTAACAAATACTGCGACAGATGAACTTTAGAAAGAATTTTTAAGGAGCTTATAGATGTGAGAGTGTCAACGGGTTTGTCAATGCCAACACTGGAGCGACCAGAATGGTTAGCTCGCCACTGGCATCTAATAATTCCGCAGAAGGAATGTTGGCTCTCAACTTACTAAAGAATGAAAATGTTGTTTTCTGACAGGCTTGCTATCTCTCTCTCTCTAAAGTATGATAGCATGATTCATTTGACTGCTGCCCGATGTCGCCGCTCACCGCCGGGCGTTGCCTACTATCACCAGGTCTTGATTGCCTGCCTGTGGGTTTTATATTGATTTTATTTATCTTAAACTAAAGCCAAAAATATTCTCCTGTATGGATTTTAGATCTAATCAAATAACTATAATATGTCAAATACACTATATTTTGATTCTAATACATTCATTTTTAGCCAAATAAATAGCCTCTAAGATATTATTTTTCCCTAAGGAGATGCACTTCACCATGAACTTAATCCTCTGTGTGACAGGATAAGCCTGGCAAGCCTACTTAAGTTGATGTGTCAACATAAGAACCTATGAAATATACGTGAATTAAAAAATGAGATATAATAGTTAACTAAACATTCATTAACCAACTCAGATTCAACAAACCTTACATCATACTTCACCATATGACAGGTCCTTGGCATGCCACAATGATTTGATGATCCCGCTAAAGTTAATGCGTTGATCATTTGATCATGGAAGTTAGTCTCGCTCAAGCCATCCAAAATCAAACAAAATATCTAGCAGCATCTAATAGCTTCAACAGAATGTACAAAAAGGCCCAAGGTAAAACTCCAATTAGCTCTGAAACCTAACCAATAACTCACATATTAAATTAGCTTGGGGCTAAGGTGTCATTTGCCACAATAAATCCCAAAGCCAACATTGACTTACCGCTAGAAGTTATCGTTGGGTCTTATTTGGGATACGTTCTAGCACAATACACATAATACTTCATTACACCGTGTTAGAGTTAACTTCATTACATCACAAGGTTAATTCAAGAAGGCGACTAGAGGGTAGACAGCGGTGGTCAACGACGACAGATGGGTGGTGGTCGACGATGATCTGCCACTGCGGAAGCTGAAATTTATCATCGGGTCTTCTGTCAATAACTTTGGAATTTGACGATGTCTGTCCGTACACAATATAAAAAAGATTATTGTATTTTGAATACAACGATAAAAAACAATTGCCACTAGAAGTTATAGTCGGTTCTTCAATACATTGTATTTGGAATAAGTCGTTGCACAATACATAGGATACTTTGTTACATCTTGTTCGAGGTACTTCGTTTCATCACAAGGTTAAGTGACAAAGGCGACTAGAGGGCAGAGGACAGTGGTCAATGATTGTCGATGGGCAGCGGTCGACAGTGATCGGCAGCTACGGGGGCTGAAATTTATAATCGCGTTTTCTGTCTAGAATTCTGGAATTCGACGGTGGTCAATGATGGCCGATGGGCAGTGGTCGACGGTGATCAGTAGCTATGAGAGCCGAAATTTATAATCGTGTCTTCTGTTCAGAATTATGGAATTCGACTCCAACTCCCCCCC
>JXCR01062887.1:2633-47023 GCA_002079205.1 Phalaenopsis hybrid cultivar | reverse complement strand
CCCCCCCTCCTGATACTTTGTTACATCATGTCATCAGTAGGTTAAGTGACGAAGGTGAATAGAGAGCAGACGACGGTGGTAAATGATGGTCGATGGGCAGTGGTCGACGGTGATCGGCAGCTACGGGGGCCGAAATTTATAATCGTGTCTTCTGTCCAGAATTATGGAATTCGACGGTTGTCAATGATGGCCGATGGGCAGTGTTCGACGGTGATCGACATCTACGGGAGCCGAAATTTATAATTGTGTCTTCTGTCCAGAATTCTAGAATTTGACGGTGGTCAATGATGACCGATGGGCAGTGGTCGACGGTGATCGGTGATACGCCTAAAAATGTATTATTTTTCATGCTTTATTTTATAATGATATTGCACTTTAAAGATATGTTTTCTTGTGTTTTTTGTTGTAGGTACATCAAATTGAAGAATTTGGAGTGATTAGAGCAAAAGGGACAAAAATGGACCAAAACGGAGCAAATCGAAGTAAATCGGGTCAAATCGGGGCACACCAGAGCCATGGGGACCGAAACTGGACACTTAAGTGTCTGTGCCCAGCGCTTAGACGCCACCAGACAGAGAGGAGGGCACATAAGAGCCCCAAAATCGGCGCTTAGGCGCCGGAGACGGTTTTCAACATATCTTCTAAATATACGTTGGATTTGGATCATTTTTTAAGCGGTGCTTTGTGCATCTCTTAAGGAATTCATTGGAAATGATAAAATGGACTTTCTAGAATAATTTTGGGCGGTTATATGGAGTTTTGAAGAGGCACTTCAGACACCATTTGGAAGATTCAATGAATTTGGACACTTTTGAAGAGACACTTAAGAAACTCTTGGAAAATTATAAAGAAGACTTGGAAATGCTTTCAAAATCTCTCTTGAAAACTCTTGGACTCTTGAATTAATTAAAAGAGGAGAAGAAGGCTTGGAGAAGAAGAATAAGGCTTGGGCGTGAGCCCCAAGTGGAGCGACAAGATGAGAGAGAAAGAGAGAAAGTGAAAGATTTTTTTTTTCACTTTGTTCTTGGAGAGAATTGTAAGGAGATTGTTTTTGCTATACAAGAAGAGTTTGATTTTCATAAGAGATAAGTATTTTCATTGTATTTTGATTTAAATCTAATACTTTGTTTGTATGGTTTCAAAGTCTTGTTCAACGAAAAGTTTTTGTTGTTTTTCCATGTGTAGTGAGCAGTTTTCTTTACTCTTCCCTCTTGTAATAAATTAGTATGCATGTGTAGAATATAGAATTGAGTAGACTGAGAATATATTATGATGATTTTACTTTGTTCTTCATTTACATGTAAACTTAATTAACTTGCATGTTAAAATCTGTTGTGAGAATATGTAAGATCCGGGATAGTGTTGTCTCAATCAACTGTGGTAGAAAAACATGAGATTATATGAATGAGAATGTAATTTATATGGTTGAGTGCAAATAAATAGGAAAATAATTTTTAATGGACGTATGATCCCGAGTTAGAAAAAAAGAAAAAAATCAAAAAACATGAAGGGATTTGAAAAACTAGAAATGAAAATGGAAAACATTCAAAATAATAACTTAGAAAATCATCATAAATCATTGATGGATTATGAAAATCATATGATAGATGAAATTCACTCAAGTATATAAACCCCTGTCATAGAAGCCGACTCGTTTGAAATTAATCCAGCGATTATCCAATTTGTGCAGAACAACCAGTTTGGGGGAACTTATTCGGAAGATCCTTATTTACACTTATCAAGTTTTCTAGAACTTTATGCTACATTTCATTATAACAGTATGTCAGACGATGTTGTTAGACTAAGATTTTTTCCTTTCTCACTCAGGGATAAAGCTAAAATGTGGTTATACTCGTTAGCACCTGGCTCTATTAAAAATTGTAAGGAGTTAACTCAGAAATTCCTAGCTAAGTATTTTCCACCTTCGAGGACAACTAAACTTAGAAATGATTATCTCATTTTGTCAGTATGAAGGGGAATCAATATACAAAGTCTGGGGAAGATTTAAGGAACTCCTAAGAAAGTGTGTACACCATGTTCTGCCCGATTGGTTAATCATTTAAACTTTTTACAATGAGTTAGTAGGATCCCTTAGGTTTACAATTGACGTTACCGCGGGTGGATCATTCCTGTCAAAATCATTTGATAAAGCATATGTGTTAATTGAAGAAATGACTACAAATGAATTTCAATGGTCCTTTGCGACGATAAATCCTAAAAAGATAGTCAGTGTTCATGATACAGATATGATTGCAATTCTTGAATCTCAGGTTGCTGCAATATCAAGGAAGTTGGACCAATTTGGAATGAACCAGCCTCAATTTACTTCAGTAAGTGAGGAAAGTTCCTTAGAGCATATGATTGATTCTAAGTTATCTTATGAGACTTTAAATACAATAAACAAACTGTATTTTAACTTTTACAATCCAGGTTGGAAGAATAATCCTAATCTTTACTGGTATCATACTACTGGTGGTGGAAACCAACAATGACAAAATAATTATGCAAATTCTAATGGAAGTAGGAATAATTAGGGGAACACAAACTATAGAACTTCATATCCACCGGACTTTAACAATGATCAACAATTTGAGGATAAGAAAATGTCTATAGAAGAAGTGGTATTGCAATTGGGAAACCAGTTAAAAGGTCAAAATGATGTGATTAGAAACATAGAGAATCAAGTGGGACAAATTGCTAATTCACTTTGCAATAAACTCCAAGGAATACTTCCTAGCAACACTGAGATCAATCCTAAAGAGAAAAAAGATGAACAAATAGACGCTGTCCAATTAAGAAGTGGAAGAGAGAAAGGATGTTGTTAGAAAAGAGAAAGTTGTAAGAGAAATAAAGGAAACTAAAATACCTAAAGAACATGTTTCTAAGGATCTGGAAAATTTAATATCTCCAACTAAAATCAATTTAGAAAGATCACCACCTCAATTTCCTCAAAGATTTAGACAACATGAGTTGAATAAACAATTTTCAAAGTTCATGGACGTACTTAAGAAGTTAACGATCAATATTCTTTTCGCTGAAGCTTTAGAACAGATGTCAAGTTATGCAAAGTTTATGAAGGAGATATTAAACAAGAAAATGAAGTTTGGGGATTACGAGACAATTGCACTAAGTGAAGAGTGCAGCGCTATACTTCAGAAAAAAGCTTCTTAAAAAACTTAAAGATCCTTCTAGCTTAAC
Organism: Phalaenopsis hybrid cultivar; assembly: GCA_002079205.1. Taxonomy (NCBI): domain Eukaryota; kingdom Viridiplantae; phylum Streptophyta; class Magnoliopsida; order Asparagales; family Orchidaceae; genus Phalaenopsis; species Phalaenopsis hybrid cultivar. The sequence goes on along the minus strand of JXCR01062887.1, from coordinate 43,825 downwards.
AATTCCTTGTGTATTTGGAGAAAGATGATGTGGAAAGGCTTTATACGATTTAGGATCAAGCATTAATGTGATGCCTCTATCAATATTTAAAATGTTAGGTTTAGCTGATATTTCTCCTACTATTATAACCCTTCAGTTAACTGATCGATCTATCATTTATCTAAAAGGGGTTATAGAAGATGTGTTTGTTAAAGCGGATAAATTTATCTTTTCTATGGACTTTATTGTATTAGATATGGAGGAATATAAAGAAAATACAATGATTTTGTGGATACTTTTTCTTAATACTGGACAAGTTATGATAGATGCGCAAAAAGGAAAGTTGACTATGAATATTAATGACCATGGAGTCACTTTTGATATGTTAAAGACAATGAATTATCCAGCTGAGAGAAAAGATAATGATTATTTTTTGGTGTATGAAATTGATTATCTAAATAAAGATCATTTCCAAGAAAGTTTTGAGAGTAAATTAACAGATGAGATCAAAATGGACTTTCATGATGAGTTGAAAACATTGTTGAAAGAAGACTGTATGTATGTTTAAGAGAAGTGTGCAACGATGGACGTTATCGAAAATTGTAAATATTTAATTTCATCTGTTGAACAATCTCATGAACTTAAGATGAATGTAACCCATACAATTTTAAAGCCTACATATTTAGGAAATTCATCTACACCTCCAGTTTTTATATCTTCAAATTCGACTCAATCACAAGAGGAACCTGAATTAAATGATAAAATCAGTAAGAGATCTCCTAAGAAAGAGTTATTTAAAATCATTGAATGATATATTTCGTGGTATATAGACAAAATGAATGAGATTCTGATGCTATGGCAACTAGAGTAAACATTGGATACATCGGTTCATCGATGTTAGACCAAGCGCGTTGTGAAAGACAACCCATGGTTATCTTTGCTATATGTTTAGTGTGATTGTTGTTATGTTNCCACTCAACTACTAAAGGTAAAACAAAAATGAGAAAACAGGACCGAACTGGCTGGTTCGACTCGTTCGAGCATAAACTTATCGGAGGTCTGATTTCGGGTGGCTTAAAAACTGCCCCCACGTTGAACTTAAATGAACATGTTGGAACCATTGGTCCAACCGTTGAACCGATTTATTTTGTTTTTTTTAATATATTTTTTGGATTATAATACTTGATTGCTAGTATTGTTTTTTAGAGTTATTTAAATTAGTTGTTTGAGGTCGCATATGGCTTATATTTCATGATATATTTTTTATACAACATATACGATAGCATTATTATATAATTTAAGTTATGTTTAATATTTTTATTTTTATGATGTCACCCGGTTTTGTTGAGTATGTAGAGGCCAGCTCACCTGCTATGTTTAACGCTCTCCTCTTATAAAAATCACTCTGATAAATTAATTCTAATATCGACTCTTAAATTGTTTGTTGAAGCTTCTACCAAGCCTTCCTCATAAAGACCCCCCTCAACCTTCCCGCCTTCTCTTCCTCTCGGAATCGCAAATTACGGTAGCTCTTCCCGCCTCCTAAGATCTCCCCTAATAGAAAGCATTCCTTAATGGGCCAAAAAGGGAAGAAATAAAAAGGAGCAAGAAGCACATAGCAAGAAACCAGATAGCTTCTCCCCTTTGTGATTTCTTCAAGCATTGGCTCACGGGTTGTAGAAATAGAATCACTAGTGCTACTCTCTTTCCTATTTTTCTTCTTCATCTGTTCGGCTCACAGTTAGAGAAGGAGAGAGAGCAAACTTTCTTCCTTGTAATCATCGAATTGACGATGGTGTGATTCTTCGAAGTAATAAAATCCTCTGCAGCTCCGTGGATGTAGGCAATTTTGTCGAAACACGTAAATCTGTGTGTTCCGCTGTTATTTTCTAGTTTGCAATTTTTCAATATGGTTTTTTGCTTTATTGTCGTCATTTTTCACAACAATTGACATCATATCTTTGGTTTGAGAGTAAAAGAAAACGATCGTCGGAGACGAAGTAATGACATCGGAGATCAAAAAATTTAATAACTCAGATTTTGGTTACTGGATGATGCAGATAGATGACTACCTCTACGGGAAGAAACTTCATCTGCCGTTTCTGGGAAAGAAGACGGAAAAGATGGACGTGCCGGAATAAAATCTGTTGGATCAACGGATTATGGGGGCTACACGATTAACTCTGTCAAGATCGGTTGCTCACAACACCATTAATGAGAAAACTACTGCAGATCTCATGACGAATTTATCAGGTATGTATGAAAAACAATCGAAAAATAACAAAACACACTTGATTAAAAAGTTAATCAATGTGAAAATGGCAGATGGTACCTCTGTTGTACAACATCTGAATGATTTCAATATTATCATAAATTAATTGTCGGTTGTTGAAATTAATTTTGACGATGAGATATGTACGCTAATACTGTTGGTTTCATTGTCAAATAGTTGGGAAGCCAAGAGCATGACAATTAGCAGCTCTGCAAGTAAATCTAAATTGAAATATGATGATATTGTGATTTGATTTTGGCTAAGAATGTGCGCAGAAAAGATTTTGACGAGACATCGGGTTCGATTTAAACATTAAATGTTGATTCCAAAAGGAGATCACATAATATGTACTCAAACAGAAGAAGATCAAAATCAAAGTCTGGTCAACAGATAATCTGTTGTAATTGTGATAAAACTGACCACACAAAAAAGAACTTCATAAATCCCAAGAAGAAGGAGAATAATAACACTAATGTTGTAACTGAAGAAGTGCATGATGTGCTACTATGACAGTTCATAGTTTTGTTGATGACTGAATACTTAATTCAAGGGCTTCTTTCCATACATCTTCCCACCGGAAAAGTTGATGCAAAATTATGATGCAGGCGACTTTGGGAAAGTATATATGGCTGACAAAAAAGCTCTGAACAAACTAGGGATGTGAGACGTTGATATTGCACTCCCTGACAAGAGCAAATGGATTTTGCAAAAGGTTAGACACGTTTTTGAGTTGAGAAATACCTCATTTCTGGTGCGCAACTCAATGAGGGGGGTCATTTAATAGTGTTCTCAAATAGCACCAGGAAGGTCACCAAATGAGCATTAGTGTTGACTTTGGGTAAGAAAACTGACACACTATATATGACTACATGTTTACTCAACACAGTTGCTACTACAGTTGCAGCGAGCACGAAAGATCAGCGGCATTGCAGGCTTGGTCACATGAGTCAAAGCTGTAAAGAAATCTTGCAAGATGAGAATTCAAGCAAGTGAGAGTTGACCAAGAAGGAGGAGACGGATTCTGTGTCAAGGAATCAAATTTGGGAGCTGACAAAACTTCCACCAGGGAAGAAGACATTGCACAACAAGTAGGTGTATTGGACGAAGATTGAGCTTGATTGCAGTAAGAGATATAAGGCTGGACTTGTTGAAAAAGTTCTTTGGAGGCAGGATAAATGCCCATGCAGTGGGAGTTGTAAACAGATGCATGAGTAACCCAGGAAAGAGCTTGGAGGTGTAATGCTACGTTGATGTTGATATGTCAACTAAGGGTGTTGCTCATGAGAACTGAAGTTGTGTATAGCTTCAGGTCGTCTTCTAGTTTGAAGACGGGTTTTGAGTTGCAGATGTGGATGATATCACGTTTAAGGAAAAGGTCGGCACAACCAGCAAATGGTGCAGCCAGTGGGTGATGCTGTAAGTGTCCCAGTCTCCATGTGCGAGAATTATTGAGTATGTGAGATCAGTCCACCTGTTATGTTTAATGCACTCATCTCATGGAAATCACTTGATAAATTGATTTTAATTTATTTGCTCTTAAAATGTTTCTTAAAGCTTCTGTCGAGCCTTCCTCATAAAGACCACGCTCAACCTTCCCGCCTTCTCTTCCTCTGGGATTCGTGAATTACGTTAGCTCTTCCTGTCTCCTCAAATTTCCTGTAATAGAAAGCATTCCTTAATGAGCCAAAAAGAGAAGAATTAAAAGGGAGTAGGAAGTTCATAGCAAGAAACCAGATAGCTTCTCCCCTTTGCGATTTCTTCAGGTGTTGGCTCATGGGTTGGAGAAGTAGAATCTCTAGTGCTGCTCTCTTTTCTGGTTTTCTTCTTCATCCGTGCGACTGATGGGGAGAGAGAGTGAGATAAAAGGTTGAGAGAGAGAGAACGAACTTTCTTCCTTGTAATTGTTGAATCGACGACGGTGTAATTTCTAGAAGTAATAAATTCTTCTGCAGCTCCGTTGACACAAACATTTTGTCAAACCACATAAATCTGGGTGTTCCCTTTTATTTTCTGGTTTGCAAATATTCGATTTGATTTTTCGTTTTTTTGTCGTTGAGCCTTGAACTTCCTCTTCTTGTTTAATGTAATTTTCAAAATTTAAGAATAGCGTACTAAAACTTAATAAATATAAATATGAATGGTTAGATGTGAGGTATGTACATTAGTATATACATAACAATTGTGTGGTATACATATCAATATATTTTTTTTTGGTTTACTTTATGTTATGATACTGTAGACCGACAATTATTTTATTTGAGGGGCTATCAATTGGCAGGAAGTCAGCTCTGGAAATTACTGTTCTAATGTGCAGTGAATGAGAAGTAAGAAAAAAAATATTTAGTATAATGAGAGAAGTATTGGATTACATTATTTTAAACAGAACTTAGCCGTAATAATTTCTTAGGAAAATTTTATTTGTTTTTAAATTTGTGCTTCGTTAAACATAAAATAAATAGTAACTTTTTAAGTCCATTTTTTTCATTTTTAATTAGGTTGGGATCATCCAATTTTCTATAATATGCCAGGGCAAAACATATTTGATTAAATATATGATTCAGGGATAAAGAAAATAAGAGAATTTGCACACATATCATAGATTAATGCAATTATATGGAGTCTGATTGTGTTAATCAATTCAGGGGGTTGCACGGTGCTCCGTCTAGTTCTAGGAGCCTGACTGCTCTATACGCTAGTGCTCATCGAGCCCATGTTCATAAATCTGAGAGCACGACATTACACCGTCCGGAGGTCAACACCTCATAGCCCTTTAGATTAAGGGTCTGTTTTGGGCAGCTGCAGCTTATTGAATAATCTGCTGATAAGCTGATTAAAAATAATTTGCTGATAAGTTAGATATGGTGGTTATTACATTTTTTTTTTTTGAAAAGTCAAACCACTACCAGAAAGCTGCAACCGCGCCTAAATAGGTGCGGTATAAAAACACTGTTTTCAGCGTTTTGAAAAATCATAAGCTACCAAAACACAGTTTCCCCAAATAAGCCAGGTGCATTTTCAAAACGCCACCACACCAAATAAGCTGCCCAAAACGGGCCCTAAATATCAAGATTTAAAATACTGCTGCAAAATGAATGATATGTGAGAAACTGAGTGGTTTTTTTATTATGGTTCAATTCAAGTTACATTTGAACCATTAGAACAAGGAATAATCTCATTGATTTATTCTTTGGAGTTGTTTACTTCAATGCATTTCATATGTCCATATTATTATGATGTTGGAGTTAATAAAACGCTAATATTACTCATCAAATATTTCACATTTTTTCAACTGTAATTAAATTGAAAAAGATCATAAACAATTATTGGACATAATAGCAAAATATCACTATCATTTTAACATTTATTATGTAAAAGTATTAACAGATTGAATAATTAATACCTGCCTGCAACATAACACTGCATAACAATTCTTCATGCAATTCACAATGAATATAAATAGTTCCTTACAGTAACAGAAAACAGCATGTAATGCAACAAGGAGAACAATAATATTTTAGAATATTTCAACAAGCAAATTACATAACAAAATGGCTACAGTGAAAGAATATTTTGAAGGACAACAAGAAACCTTGGAACAACTGCATCAAGACAATATGTGAATGTTCACCAAAATAAATTGAAAGAATGGAAACTAACAGGATGATTTATTTGCCATAGAACTCTTAAAGCTTTATATTTATGTTTCATAACATCGCGACGTTNAAGAAACCTTGGAACAACTGCATCAAGACAACATATGTGAATGTTCACCAAAATAAATTGAAAGAATGGAAAGTCCAGAAGGATTTATATGCCATAGAACTCTTAAAGCTTTATATTTATGTTTCATAACATCGCGACGTACAAATCACATCAAATATATACAAAAAAATGACGTATTTCACAATAATAAATCAATGATATTTTTGATGTGGTTTAGAGATCAAGATGTTATATAAATAAATATAAAAATTTAATTGTTGGGTATATGAATATAATATATTATGTAAATCCCCCAAAGTAATAGTAATAAGCCCAAAAAGTGCCAAAATAATCAACGGACCATCCACTTGAGGNGATGTAAATCCCCCAAAGTAATAGTAATAAGCCCAAAAAGTGCCAAAATAATCAACGGACCATCTACTTGAGGGCATTTTAGTCCTAGAGTTTATAAAAATGTCAAATTAGTCCCTACTTTTTTAATGGGGACTATTGTGAGAACTAATATGACACTTTTAGAGATGCTGGGACTCTAAAATGAACCTCTAAAAAGAGTGAAAACTATTTTGACACTTCTCTCACAAACCCAATCAAAGAACATAAACTGCTCCAAAGAAAACCAGAGCAAGCATTGGCCAGATCCCACCGCCACGGACTGCAAACCTCATTGCAAAACTACAATCATCGTCGTTCCCGCTGAAGCAACCAGGGTGAACCGACTTCGCCTGACCATTCTCAAAGGCAAAGCTACTGTTCTTCTTCCCATTGCTAAACAGAACACACCAAAAGTACGGCGAACCGCCGTCAGTGCCACTTACAGCTGCACCAACCTCAGTGTGATTCTTACCATGGAGTATCTTAAGACTCTGTGAATTCTGGATGAGGAAACTGGAGAAGGCTTCCTCAGGACTAACATATGTGGACTGGCAGCCAAGAAAGCGGCCGGTGATGGGAGTGAGGGTCTGGGCTTGGACACCACAGTTGGGAGCGAAGGTGTCGGCGAAGTCGGAATCCGGAGGCTTTTTCATATCACCGACTTCGCTGCATTGGCCTTCATAGGCTTTTATGTACTGCAGTGCAATGCAGCCAAGTCCAGGGTTGTCGAAGAGCTTTGGAGACTTGCCGGCGGTTCGGTTGGCATTGATCACGGCAACCAGTTGGTCTGCCGGGTTGTCTTGGAAAAGCAGAAATGGAGTTAGCTATGTGGCTAGAATGATATTTTGTTTGAAATGAAGGCGCGGAAGTTGACAAAAAGTTAAATGATGGTGATTAATGATCTAGCACAGCTTCAAATAAATGCCTGATCTAATAAAGAAAATAATTAGAAAAATCAATAACTTATGTTAATTAAATATTTTTAACAAAAATAGATGAAGATAATGAATTGATAAGATACAAGGTTATTAACTATTAAGTAAAAAATACTGCGACAGATGAACTTCAGAAAGAATTTTTAAGGAGCTTATAAATGTGAGTGTGTCAATGGGTTTGTCAATGCCAACACTGGAGCGACCAGAATGGTTAGCTCGCCACTTGCATCTAATAATTCCACAGAAGGAATGTTGGCTCTCAGCTTACTAAGAATGATAATGTTGTTTTCTGACAGGCTCGCTATCTCTCTCTTTCTCTAAAGTATGATAGCATGATTCATTCGACTGCTGCCCGATGTCGCCGCTCACCGCCGGGCGTTGCCTACTATCACCAGGGCTTGATTGCATGCCTATGGGCTTTATATTGATTTTATCTATCTTAAACTAAAGCCAAAAATATTCTCCTGTATGGATTTTAGATCTAATCAAATAACTATAATATGTCAAATACACTATATTTTGATTCTAATACATTCATTTTTAGCCAAATAAATAGCCTCTAAGATATTATTTTTCCCTAAGGAGATGCACTTCACCATGAACTTAATCTCTGTGTGACAGGATAAGCCTGGCAAGCCTACTTAAGTTGATGTGTCAACATAAAAACCTATGAAATATACGTGAATTAAAAAAATGAGATATAATAGTTGNGTGTGTCAATGGGTTTGTCAATGCCAACACTGGAGCGACCAGAATGGTTAGCTCGCCACTTGCATCTAATAAATCCGCAGAAGGAATGTTAGCTCTCAGCTTACTAAGAATGATAAAGTTGTTTTCTGACAGGCTCGCTATCTCTCTCTTTCTCTAAAGTATGATAGCATGATTCATTTGACTGCTGCCCGATGTCGCCACTCACCGCCGGGCGTTGCCTACTATCACCAGGGCTTGATTGCGTGCCTGTGGGCTTTATATTGATTTTATTTATCTTAAACTAAAGCCAAAAATATTCTCCTGTATGGATTTTAGATCTAATCAAATAACTATAATATGTCAAATACACTATATTTTGATTCTAATTTCTAATACATTCATTTTTAGCCAAATAAATAGCCTCTAAGATATTATTTTTCCCCAAGGAGATGCACTTCACCATGAACTTAATCCTCTGTGTGACAGGATAAGCCTAGCAAGCCTACTTTAGTTGATGTGTCAACATAAGAACCTATGAAATATACGTGAATTAAAAAAATGAGATATAATATTTACTAAACATTCATTAACCAACTCAGATTCAACAAACCTTACATCATACTTCACCATATGACAGGTCCTTGGCATGCCACAATGATTTGATGATCCCGCTAAAGTTAATGCGTTGATCATTTGATCATGGAAGTTAGTCTCGCTCAAGCCATCCAAAATCAAACAAAATATCTAGCAGCATCTAATAACTTCAACAGAATGTACAAAAAGGCCCGACGTAAAACTCCAATTAGCTCTGAAACCTAACTAATAACTCACGTATTAAATTAGCTTGGGGCTAAGGTGTCATTTGCCACAATAAATCCCAAAGCCAACATTGACTTACCGCTAGAAGTTATCGTTGGGTCTTATTTGGGATACGTTCTAGCACAATACACATAATACTTCATTACACCGTGTTAGAGTTAACTTCATTACATCACAAGGTTAATTGAAGAAGGCGACTAGAGGGTAGGCAGCAGTGGTCAACGACGACAGATGATCTGCAACTACGGAAGCTGAAATTTATCATCAGGACTTCTGTCCAGAACTTAGGAATTTGACGATGTCTGTCCGTACACAGTATAAAAAAGATTATTGTATTTTGAATACAACGATAAAAAATAATTGCCACTAGAAGTTATCGTCGGGTCTTCAATACATTGTATTTGGGATAAGTCGTTGCACAATACATAGGATACTTTGTTACATCTTGTTCGAGGTACTTCGTTTCATCACAAGGTTACGTGACGAAGGTGACTAGAGGGCAGACGATGGTGGTCAATGATTGTCGATGGGCAGTGGTAGACGGTGATCAGCAGCTATGGGGGCTGAAATTTATAATCATGTCTTCTGTCCAGAATTCTGGAATTCGACGGTGGTCAATGATGGCCGATGGGCAGTGGTCTATGGTAATCGGTAGCTACGAGAGCCGAAATTTATAATCATGTCTTCTGTTCAGAATTATGGAATTCGACTCCAACTCCCCCCTTCCGATACTTTGTTACATCATGTCATCACTAGGTTAAGTGACGTAGGCGAATAGAGGGCAGACAAAGGTGGTCAATGATGGTCGATGGGCAGTGGTCGACGGTGATCGGCAGCTACGGGGGCTGAAATTTATAATTGTGTCTTCTGTCCAGAATTATGGAATTCGACAGTTGTCAATGATGGTCGATGGACAGTGTTCGACGGTGATCGGCATCTACGGGGGCCGAGATTTATAATTGTGTCTTCTGTCCAGAATTCTGGAATTCAACGGTGGTCAATGATGACTGATGGGCAGTGGTCGACGGTGATCGGTGATACGCCTAAAAATGTACTATTTTTCATGCTTTATTTTATAATGATATTATACTTTAAAGGTATATTTTCTTGTGTTTTTGGTTGTAGGTACATCAAATTGAAGAATTTAGAGTGATTGGAGCAAAAGGAACAAAAATGGATCAAAACGGAGCAAATCAAAGTAAATCCGATCAAATCGAGGCACACCAGAGCCATGGGGATCGAAACTAGACACTTAAGTGATTGTGCCCGGCGCTTAAGTGCCCAAATATGGCGCTTAGGCTCCACCAAACAGAGAGAAGGGTGCTTAAGCGCCCAAAAATCGGCGCTTAGGCGCCGGAGACGGTTTTCAACATATCTTCTAGAATATAACATTGGATTTGGAAGATTTTTGAAGCGTNCCATGGGGATCGAAACTAGACACTTAAGTGATTGTGCCCGGCGCTTAAGTGCCCAAATATGGCGCTTAGGCTCCACCAAACAGAGAGAAGGGTGCTTAAGCGCCCAAAAATCGGCGCTTAGGCGCCGGAGACGGTTTTCAACATATCTTCTAGAATATACGTTGGATTTGGAAGATTTTTTAAGCGGTGTTTTGTGCATCTCTTAGGGAATTTATTGGAAATGATAAAATGGACTTTCTAGAAGAATTTTGGGCAATTATATGGAGTTTTGAAGAGGCACTTCAGGCACAATTTGGAAGATTCAATAAATTTAAACACTTTTGAAGAGACACTTAAGAAACTCTTGAGAAATTAAAAAGAATACCTGGAAATGCTTTTAAAATCTCTCTTGAAAACTCTTGGACTCTTGAATTAATTAAAAGAGGAGAAGAAGGCTTGGGCGTGAGCCCCAAGTGGGGCGACAAGATGAGAGAGAGAGAGAGTGAGTGAGATTTCTTTTTTTTTCACTTTCTTCTTGGAGAGAATTGTAAAGAGATTGCTTTTGCTATACAAGAAGAGTTTGATTTTCATAAGAGATAAGTATTTTCATTGTATTTTGATTTGAATTTAGTATTTTGTTTGTATGGTTTCAAAGTCTTGTTCAATGAAAAGTTTTTGTTATTTCTCCATGTGTAGTGAACAGTTTTCTTTACTCTTCCCTCTTGTAAGGAATTAGTATGCATGTGTAGGATATAGAATTGAGTAGAGTGAGAATATATTGTGATGATTTTACTTTGTTCTTCATTTACATGTAAGCTTAATCAACTTGCATGTTAGNAGCGTTGTTTTGTGCATCTCTTAGGGAATTTATTGGAAATGATAAAATGGACTTTCTAGAAGAATTTTGGGCGGTTATATGAAGTTTTGAAGAGGCCCTTCAGACACAATTTGAAAGATTCAATGAACTTGAACACTTTTGAAGAGACACTTAAGAAACTCTTGAGAAATTATAAAGAATACCTGGAAAAGCTTTTAAAATCTCTCTTGAAAACTCTTGGACTCTTGAATTAATTAAAAGAGAAGAAGAAGGCTTGGGCGTGAGCCCCAAGTGGGGCGACAAGATGAGAGAGAGAGAGTGTGAGTGAGAGATTTCTTTTTTTTTTCACTTTCTTCTTGGAGAGAATTGTAAGGAGATTGCTTTTGCTATACAAGAAGAGTTTGATTTTCATAAGAGATAAGTATTTTCATTGTAATTTGATTTGAATTTAGTACCTTTGTTTGTATGGTTTCAAAGTCTTATTCAATGAAAAGTTTTTGTTGTTTCTCCATGTGTAATGAGCAGTTTTCTTTACTCTTCTCTCTTGTAATGAATTAGTATGTATGTGTAGGATATAGAATTGAGTAGAGTGAGAATAGATTGTGATGATTTTACTTTGTTCTTCATTTACATGTAAACTCAATCAACTTGCATGTTAAAATCGTTGTGAGAACATATAAGATCCGTGATGGTATTGTCTCAATCAACTGTGGTAGAATCACATGAGATTGTATGAATGAGAATGTAATCCATATGGTTGAGTACAAATAAATAGGAAAATAAGTTTTAATAGACGTATGATCCCGAGTTAGAAAAAAAGAAAAAATCAAAAAACATGAAATTCACTCAAGTATACAAACCCTTGTCATAGAAGTCAACTCATTTGAAATTAATCCAACAATTATCCAACTTGTGCAGAACAACCAGTTTGGGGGAACTTCTTCGGAAGATCCTTATTTACACTTATCATGTTTTCTAGAACTTTGTGTTACATTTCATTATAACGGCATGTCAGACGATGTTGTTAGACTAAGATTTTTTCCTTTCTTACTAAGAGATAAAGCTAAAATGTGATTATACTCATTAACACCTGGCTCTATTAAAAATTGTAAGGAGTTAACTCAGAAATTCCTAGCTAAGTATTTTCCACCTTCAAAGACAACCAAACTTAGAAATGATATTATCTCATTTTGTCAGTATAAAGGGAAATCAATATACAAAGTCTGGGAAAGATTTAAGGAACTCCTAAGAAAGTGCCTACACCATGCTCTGCCTGATTGGTTAATCATTCAATTTTTTTACAATGAGTTAGTAAGATCCCTTAGGTTTACAATTGACGTTGTCGCTGGTGGATCATTAATGTCAAAATCATTTAATAAAGCATATGCGTTAATTGAAGAAATGACTACAAATGAATTTCAATGGTGTTTTGCGACGATAAATCCTAAAAAGGTAGTCAGTGTTTATGATACAGATGCGATTGCAATTCTTGCATCTCAGATTGCTACAATATCAAGGAAGTTGGACCAATTTGAAATGAACCATCCTCAATTTACTTCAGTTAGTAAGGAAAGTTCATTAGGGCATATGATTGATTCTAAGTTATCTTATGAGACTTTAAATACAATAAACAGACCGTATTCTAACTTTTACAACCCAGGTTGGAAGAACAATCCTAATCTTTACTAGTATCATACTACTAGTGATGGAAACCAACAATGACAAAATAATCATGCAAATTCTAATAAAAATTGGAATAATCAGGAGAACACAAACTATAGAACTTCATATCCACCGGACTTTAACAATGATCAACAATTTGAGGATAACAAGATGTCTATAGAAGAAGTGGTATTGCAATTGGGAAACCAATTGCAAGGTCAAAATGATGCGATTAGAAACATGGAGAATCAATTGAGACAATTTGTTAATTCACTTTGCAATAGACTCCAAGGAACACTTCCTAGCAACACTGAGATCAATTCTAAAGAGAAAATTAATGAACAAATAGAAGCTGTCCAATTAAGAAGTGGAAGAGAGAGAGGATGTTGTTAGGAAAGAGAAAGTTATGAGAGAAACAAAGGAAACTAAAATATCTAAAGAACATGTTTCTAAAGATCTGGAAAATTTAACATCTCCAACTTAAATCAATTTAAAAAGATCACCACCTCCATTTTCTCAAAAACTTAGACAACATGAGTTGAATAAACAATTTTCAAAGTTCATAGACGTACTTAAGAAGTTAACAATCAATATTCTTTTCGCTGAAGCTTTGGAACAGATGTCAAGTTATGCAAAGTTTATGAAGGAGATATTAAACAAGAAAATGAAATTTGGGGATTACGAGAAAGTTGCACTAAGTGAGGAGTGCAGCGCTATACATCAGAAAAAGCTTCCTAAAAAATTTAAAGATACTTCTAGCTTAACAATTCCTTGTGTATTTGGAGAAACATTATGTGGAAAGGCTTTATATGATTTAGGATCGAGCATTAATGTGATGTCTATATCAATATTTAGAATGTTAGGTTTAGCTGATATTTCTTCTACTATTATAAATTTTCAGTTAACTGATCGATCTATCATTTATTCAAAATGGGTTATAGAAGATGTGCTTGTTAAAGCGGATAAATTTATCTTTTTTATGAACTTTATTGTATTAGATATGTAGGAAAATAAAGAAAATCCAATGAGTTTGTGGAGACCTTTTCTTAATACTGGACAAGTTATGATAGATGCGCAAAAAAGAAATTTGACTATGAATATTAATGACCATGAAATCACTTTTGATGTGACAATGAAATATCCAGCTGAGAGAAAAGATAATGATTGTTTTTGGGTGTATGAAATTGATTATCTAAGTAAAGATCATTTCCAAGAAAGTTTTGAGAGTAAGTTAACAAATTAGATCAAAGTGGACTTTCATGATGAAAAATATTGTTGAAAGAAGACTGTATGTATGTTTAAGAAGTGTGAAATGATGGACGTTATCGAAAATTGTAAACTTTAAATTTCATCTGTTGAACAATCTCATGAACTTAAGACGAATGTAACCCATACAATTTTAAAGTCTACCTATTTAGGGAATTCATCTACACCTCTAGTCTTTATATCTTCAAATTCGACTCAATCACAAGAGGAACCTGAATTAAATGATAAAATCAATAAGAGATCTCCTAAGAAAGAGTTATTTAAAATCATTGAATGACATATTCTGTGGTATAGAGTAAACATTGGATACATTGGTTCATCGATGTTAGACCAAGCGCTTCATGGAAGACAACCCATGGTTATCTTTGTTATCTGTTTAGTGTGATTTTGTTATGTTGGATTGAATAATAGTGAGATGTTGGACTTTGATCCGTGTTTGATGTGTAAGAGTGGATTAGATTAATGTTGTGAGATAATTTCTTCATCAAGACTAGATTTGTATATGATTTTTGGTAGTAGCAAGTTAACAAGTCTGCTACGACTTAGTTCTTAACCAGAGCTGAGAATTACCTTGAATCATGTAGAGTTTGGACTTGGAACACTCCATGTAAAATCTATTACTTCCTTTATCTGACTTTGTCTTCACTGAGTAAGTTCATGAACTTAGTGGACAACATATGGATGAACTGCACTATTTTTATTTATCAGAGTGTGTATACCTTAGACTTAGAGTAATCCTGAAATGTGCAACACAAGAGGGAATTCTGGTACATGGGTGATAACCATATAAAGTTTTATAATACACACACATTATTAGTGTGGTTTCTTCCGTTAGAAATTGAAAGTAAGGAGGGGAAATATAAGTAGAAGGGAGATCGAATTAACCTCAGTTTATGTTTGTTTATGAATCTATGAGTATATATATTAGAGTTTATGTGTCTATGTTTGTAAGTCAAGTTGAATAAGTCATGGGAGATGACAAAACTTATCTCAATATTTTAAACTTGTTAGCATCTAGTAATTCTTTTATAAAGTTTAAAATGTATTCCTATTTAATCTTCAGTTTGTACGTACTCTACTATTTAAAATTTTTTTATAGTATTATGCCAAGCATGTTTAGACTAGATTTACTTCCTACTGCAATATTATACCATGTGTTATTTGTTGATATTTTTGTAGGATGTGTAGTAAATTGTAAAATTGATCTTTCTCTACCGTATATTTTTGTATTTCATTGTTACACATGTTTGAGCTTAAGTTGAGGAAGCGGAAAGAAAAACGTTTCAAATTTAAACCTTACTTGTTTTCAAAAGTACTACAAATAAATTTGTATTTTATTTCTAATTATTATTGTTACGTGGAGTCATCTTAAGGATGTTAGAATTTTAAGTATAGAAATGGAGTAGGAAAACTTAGTTGATATTTTTAGCGAAAATGGTGAACCTAGAGTTAAGGATATTTATTGGAGAGCTTGGGAAAATGAATAACTATATTTAGTAGGAAAATTTGTATTTTTTGAAAAATTAAGGATTCTTAGAATTTTTATTTTCAAACATTTAAAGCTCTTTTAGAAAGTATTTTTTTAATATATATATATATATATTAAAGTGAAGAAAGTAATAAGTTTTAATTTTAGAGAAGAATAGTGGAATTCAAAATTATTTAAGGACTTCTCCAGATATAGTAATCCTCACATAAAAAAATGAAAAAAAAATAATGGATCAAAAAGATCCTGAGAAAAAAAGAAAAAGAAAATGCAAAAAAAAAAAAGTGAGGAGAAGCTTGAGGAGATGTTCTAATCAAAAGTTGGTTTCACTTAAATCTTTCTAGAGTAAAGAACTTATAACAATCCTAAGCTTGTTTTTTATAATTATATTAGTAAAAATTATTTTTAAGAGAGTTCTTAAGTCTAGAAAGTAAAATTCATAGAATCCGAAGTTTGAAAAATCTGCATATATTTCTGAATTAGATACGAAAACAAATTCCTAAGTTTGATGAAAAATATTTTAGACCCAAGGCTAATCTGATTCACTAGAAGTTCTTCTAATTTGAACTACACATTCTTAGAACAAAATTTTGGCAATTCTAAAGGATGGCCCATTAACTTAAATCTATAAAAATTATTTTAAAANTTTATTTTCAAACATTTAAGGCTCTTTTAGAAAGTATTTTTTTAATATATATATATATATATATATACATCTTTTCAAGTGAAGAAAGTAATAAGTTTTAATTTTAGAGGAGAATAGTGGAATTCAAAATTATTTAAGGACTTCTCCAGATATAGTAATCCTCACGTAAGAAAATGAAAAAAAAATAATGAATCAAAAAGATCCTGAAAAAAAAAATGCAAAAAAAAAAGTGAGGAGAAGCTTGAGGAGATGTCCTAATCAAAAGTTGGTTTCACTTGAGTTTTTCTAGAGTAAAGAACTAATAACAATCCTAAGCTTGTTTTTTATACTTATATTAGTAAAAATTATTTTTAAGAGAGTTCTTAAGTCTAGAAAGTAAAATTCATGGAATCCGAAGTTTGAAAAATCTGCATATATTTCTGAATTAGATACGAAAATAAATTCCTAAGTTTGATGAAAAATATTTTAGACCCTAGGCTAGTCTGATTCACTAGAAGTTCTTCTAATTTGAACTACACATTCTTAGAACAAAATTTTGGCAATTCTAAAGGATGACCCATTAACTTAAATCTATAAAAATTATTTTTTAAAAAAATGTAGTATTACTTGAGGACAAGTAATGTTTAAGTTTGGGAGGTTTTGATACGCCTAAAAATGTACTATTTTTCATGCTTTATTTTATAATGATATTACACTTTAAATGTATGTTTTCTTGTGTTTTTGGTTGTAGGTACATCAAATTAAAAATTTTGGAGTGATCGGAGCAAAAGAAACAAAAATGGACCAAAACGAAGCAAATCGGGTTGAATCGGGGTACCGGAGCCATGGGGACCAAAACTGCTGTGCCTGGCACTTAAGCTCCCAAATATGGCGCTTAGGCGTCACCAGACAGAGATGAGGGCTCTTAAGCGCCCAAAAATTAGCGCTTAGGCGCTTGTGACGGTTTTCAACATATATTCTAGAATATATGTCGGATTTGGACGATTTTTTAAGCGTGCTTCGTGCATCTCTTAGGGAATTCATTGGAAATGATAAATGGNAAATGTATGTTTTCTTGTGTTTTTGGTTGTAGGTACATCAAATTAAAAATTTTGGAGTGATCGGAGCAAAAGGAACAAAAATGGACCAAAACGAAGCAAATCGGAGCAAATCGGGTTGAATCGAGGTACCAGAGCTATGGGGACCAAAACTGCTGTGCCCGGCACTTAAGCTCCCAAATATGGCGCTTAGGCGCCACCAGACAGAGATGAGGGCTCTTAAGCGCCTGACGGGTTTCAACATATATTCTAGAATATACGTCGGATTTGGACAATTTTTGAAGCGGTGCTTCGTGCATCGCTTAGGGAATTCATTGGAAATGATAAATGGACTTTCCAGAAGAATATTGGGTGGTTATATAGAGTTTTGAAGAGACACTTCAGGCACCATTTGGAAGATTCAATTNGGACTTTCTAGAAGAATTTTGGGTGGTTATATGGAGTTTTGAAGAGGCACTTCAGGCACCATTTGGAAGATTCAATGAATTTGGACACTTTTGAAGAGCCGCTTAAGAAACTCTTAGGAAATTACAAAGAAGGCCTGGAAATGCTTTTAAAAACTCTTGGACTCTTGAATTAATTAGAAGAGAAGAAGAATGTTTGGGCGTGAGCCCCAAGTGGGGCGACAAGGTGAGAGAGAGAGAAAGAGAGAGAGATTTCTTATTTTCTTTTCACTTTGTTCTTGGAGAGGATTGTAAGGAAATTGTTTTTGTTATACAATNATTACAAAGAAGGCCTGGAAATGCTTTTAAAAACTCTTGGACTCTTGAATTAATTAGAAGAGAAGAAGAATGCTCGGGCGTGAGCCCCAAGTGGGGTGACAAGGTGAGAGCGAAAGAAAGAGAGAGATTTCTTATTTTCTGTTCACTTTGTTCTTGGAGAGGATTGTAAGGAGATTCTTTTTGTTATACAAGGAGAGTTTGATTTCCATAAGAGATAAGTATTTTCATTGTATTTTGATTTGAATCTAGTACTTTGTTTGTAGGGTTTCAAAGTCTTGTTCAATGAAAAGTTTTTGTTGTTTTTCCATATGCAGTGAGTAGTTTTCTTTACTCTTCCCTCTTGTAATGAATTAGTATGCATGTGTAGGATATAGAATTGAGTATAGTGAGAATATATTGTGATGATTTTACTTTGTTCTTCATTTGCATGTAAACTTGATCAACTTGTATGTTAAAATATGTTGTGAGAACATGTAAAAACTGTGATGGTGTTGTCTCAATCAATTGTGATAGAATCGCATGAGATTATATGGATAAGAATGTAATTCATATGATTGAGTGCAAAAAAAATAGAGAAATAAATTTTAATAGACGTAGAATTAGAGGACTTCAGAGTGACAGACTAAAGCCCCCTAATTTGATTTATTGTTTTAGATTTTGATGCGAGATGTTAGCCTCCAGGTGGAGAGATAAGAGGAAACTCTAAAGTGACAGCTAGTATCTTCCCTGTCTAGCCTGTCTTCAGAACAATTCAAATTTTAGATCAACCAATATTCTTTATAACATTTTTAGTAAGAGTAAAGAATATAATTGCTCTTATTTGTCACAATCTCTCTCACTACTTGTTTTATTTTTACACATGTCACTAATTTTATTGTATGAGGAAGAGTACTTTTAATATATTAAACATTACTTCTGATTTTTACTAAGTATTTTAGTTTAGAAGTAAAAGTAATATTGTAGTGATATGTATAGGATATAATCAAAACCAAATTTTTATCGACCTTCCAAGCTAGTACGTGTTATTCTAGATTAGAATTTCTCTTGAAAGCCGCGGTGATTAACCTCGAATATCGATCCTACGAAGATTGAGGTTAATCAAAAAGTCTTATATTACTTGATAACGATATGTATACTTGCGTAGAAACCCTACAAATATAATTGAAATCTTACTTTGAATCAAGTTTGGGATCAAGTTTTTGGTGTCATTACCGGAAATTAAAATATTCAAGTAGAGGTGTCAACTTCATAAATCCTTACATGTAAAAAATATCGAGATCAATCGGCAGCTACGAGGGCCGAAATTTATAATCGTGTCTCTTGTCCAAATTTCTGGAATTCGACGGTGGTCAATGATGACCGATGGGCAGTGATCGACAGCTACGGAGACCGAAATTTATAATTGTGTCTTCTATTCAGAATTATGGAGAGGGGGTTCTATTTATAGGCTCCATGAGAGGGGTATTTTGATTATTTGTTTAATAGCTCCCATGTCCACCCAATCGAATGACCAAAGTTGATTCTTCTTGATCATAAGAGGGATTTTTTTATGATTTGAGACCATAACAACTATAGAATGAAGTGATTTTGGGCTTGTTGGATTCCTCTTGTCAAGACACTCGATTTGACTTTAGACACATTTGACACTCCAATTAGCTATCTGAAGTCTCTAAAAGTGATTTAGCGGGTTGATCTGAACTTGATTAAACTCAAATTGAGCAAATTTTGGTGTCATTGAGTTCGTCTTGTCGAGACGGTCAGTTTAACTATAAGCTTGTTGAAATCAGAGCTCTAAATGATTTTTAAATTGAAACAAAATATTTCTTACTAAGAAAATGTATCGAGATCTGTGTCAAATAATGAAATTAGTTAATGACGTATCAATTACCCCGATTTTCGGGTGATTAAGATGGCATTGTTCGAAAATAATCTAAATAATAAAAATAGAATAAAAATCCGAAAAATTCTAAAAGTTTGGAGTTGGTTGGCAGCGTTGGCTAAACACTAGAGAGAGAATTGTGTGGGTCACCACAGATCGACAGACGGTGGTCTGATATGCAGGTCACGGGATGCAGTTCAACAGATGGCAGTGCATGTCGCCGGTCTTACGTGGTTATGTGGGTTGTCTGGACTAGGTTGGGCCACATGTAATAAGTTATTGCACATATTGTCGGGTCGGGTCGGATCATGTCGACAGCTCCAGATTAGATCAATGGTGCGGAGGGGGTTGGGTCAATTATCCAGGTCGAGGTTAGTGTCGTGCAATGTTCATCACATAGATCACACAATGAAAAAGCATGGAGCTACACAGCTAAGGCCGTTAAACACTTGGGAATACATGGAATAGTGCACATACGCTGGGTAGTCACCGATAGCGTGAAATCGGAATATTGCCACAAGTCAAGCCGGTTTAAACTGGTTTCTGTGTTTTTCATGGTTTTTGGCCTATAAATAGGTCTAGAAGGGAGGGAGAAGGCACACTTCCACTTCTCAGACGAAAGTCTCAGAGTCCCTTGGCCTATTGGTATTCTTCCTTCTACGCTAGTGTAACACAACCACCAAAGTTCCTGGTCTTTTATTGTGCCTCCTTCTATGTTAGTGTTGCACCTTTTCTGAAAGAGAGTTTTTGCACTTCAAGTTGCCAATGTCCAAGAAATCCAGACTGTCAAAAACCACCATAAGTGACAGAATCCTAACGAAATGTTATCAGTATTCACAAGAAATGAGACAAATCTTCTCTCAAAAACGAGCACAGAGTTCACAAATATCAAATATCTTCTTGGCGAGTATAAACAAATGTATACTGCAAGTGCAAAACAAATATTAGCCTTATGAGATCAACTAGTAGAGTGTAAGAGTAGATTATCCACCATAACAATTTTCTCTTTCTACAAAGTCAAGAGTTGAAGAATAGTCGAAAAAAAAGATGGAGACACAAGCTATTCTCAGCCAAAATACTGGGAATGTGAGAGTTTTTCGACGAAGATGTTGGCTTTTCAAATGGAGAACAAAAAGTTGTGAACCAAGAGTGTAGGAGAAGAATTCCATCTAAGTTTTTGAAAATGGGTTCATCTAATGCACTATTGGATGGAAGTTGACACTGAGGACCAACCAGATAGACATACGAAGATCTCCTTTTTTACTTGGAAATGTGAAGAAACTAAAAGTGACTTGTAGGAGCACACCACTGTAGATGAAGATCTTGATGCAGATTAATACTTTGTGTATGTATATCTATATTGGTGCCTTTTCTTAGCACTTGTGCTGATATTTGTATCTCTTCCAANTTACTTTGTTCTTCATTTACATGTAAACTTGATCAACTTGCATGTTAAAATATGTTGTGAGAACATGTAAAAATCGGGATGGTGTTGTCTCAATCAATTGTGATAGAATCGCATGAAATTATATGGATAAGAATGTAATTCATATGATTGAGTGCAAAAAAAATAGAGAAATAAATTTTAATAGACGTAGAATTAGAGGACTTCAGAGTGACAGACTAAAGCCCCCTAATTTGATTTATTGTTTTAGGTTTTGATGCGAGATGTTAGCCTCCAGGTGGAAAGATAAGAAGAAACTCTAGAGTGAGAGCTAGTATCTTCCCTGCCTAGCCCGTCTTCAGAACTATTCAAACTTTAGATTAATCAATATTTTTTATAACATTTTTAGTAAGAGTAAATAATATAATTGCTCTTATTTGTCACAATCTCTCTCACTACTTGTTTTACTTTTACACATGTCACTAATTTCAATGTACGAGGAAGAGTACTTTTAATATATTAAACCTTACTTTCTGATTTTTACTAAGTATTTTAGTTTAGAAGTAAAAGTAATATTGTAGTGATAATTATAGGATATAATCAAAACTAAATCTTTATCGACCTTCCAAGCTATTACGTGTTATTCTAAACTAAAACTTCTCTTGAAAGTCGCGGTGATTAACCTCGAATATCGATCTTACGGAGATTGAGGTTAATCAGAAAGTCTTATATTACTTGATAACGATATGTATACTTGCGTAGAATCCCTACAAATATAATTGAAATCTTACTTTGAATCAAGTTTGGGATCAATTTTTTGGTGTCATTACCAGAGATTAAAATATTCAAGTAGTGGTGTCAACTTCATAAATCCTTACATATAAAAAATATCGAGATCAATCGGTAGCTACGGGGGCCAAAATTTATAATCGTGTCTCTTGTCCAAATTTCTGGAATTCGACGATGGTCAATAATGACCGATGGGCAGTGATCGACGGTGATCAGCAGCTATGGAGATCGAAATTTATAATTGTGTCTTCTATTCAGAATTATAGAGAGGGGGTTCTATTTATAGGCTCCATGGGAGGGGTATTTTGATTATTTGTTTAATAGCTCCCATGTCCACCCAATCGAATGACCAAAGTTGATTCTTCTTAATCATAAGAGGGATTTTTTGATGATTTGAGACCATGACGACTATAGAATGAAGTGATCTTGGGCTTGTTGGATTCCTATTGTCAAGACACTCGATTTGACTTTAGACACATTTGACACTCCAATTAGCTATCTGAAGTCTCTAAAAGTGATTTTGCGGCTTGATCTGAACTTGATTAAACTCGAATTGAGCAAATTTTGGTGTCATTGAGTTCGTCTTGTCAAGACGGTCAGTTTAACTATAAGCTTGTTGAAATCAGAGCTCTAAATGATTTTTAAATTAAAACAAAATATTTCTTACTAAGAAAATGTATCGAGATCTANTCCAACTCCCCCCTCTCGATACTTTGTTACATCATGTCATCACTAGGTTAAGTGACGTAGGCGAATAGAGGGCAGACGAAGGTGGTCAATGATGGTCGATAGGCAGTGGTCGACGGTGATCGGCAGCTACGGGGGCTGAAATTTATAATCGTGTCTTCTGTCCAAAATTATGGAATTCGACAGTTGTCAATGATGGCCAATGGACAGTGTTCGACGGTGATCGGCATCTAAGGGGGCTGAGATTTATAATTGTGTCTTCTGTCAAGAATTCTGGAATTCAACGGTGGTCAATGATGACCGATGGGCAGTGGTCGACGGTGATCGGTGATACGCCTAAAAATGTACTATTTTTCATGTTTTATTTTATAATGATATTGTACTTTAAAGGTATGTTTTCTTGTGTTTTCGGTTGTAGGTACATCAAATTGAAGAATTTGGAGTGATTGGAGCAAAAGGAACGAAAATGGATCAAAACGGAGCAAATCAAAGTAAATTGGGTCAATCGAGGCACACCAGAGCCATGGGGACCGAAACTAGACACTTAAGTGATTGTGCCCGGCGCTTAAGTGCCCAAATATGGCGCTTAGGCTCCACCAGACAGAGAGGAGGGCGCTTAAGCGCCCAAAAATCGGCGCTTAGGCGCCGGAGACGGTTTTCAACATATCTTCTAGAATATACGTTGGATTTGGAAGATTTTTTAAGCGGTGTTTTGTGCATCTCTTAGGGAATTTATTGGAAATGATAAAATGGACTTTCTAGAAGAATTTTGGGCAATTATATGGAGTTTTGAAGAGGCACTTCAGGCACAATTTGGAAGATTCAATAAATTTAAACACTTTTGAAGAGACACTTAAGAAACTCTTGAGAAATTAAAAAGAATACCTGGAAATGCTTTTAAAATCTCTCTTGAAAACTCTTGGACTCTTGAATTAATTAAAAGAGGAGAAGAAGGCTTGGGCGTGAGCCCCAAGTGGGGCGACAAGATGAGAGAGAGAGAGAGTGAGTGAGATTTCTTTTTTTTTCACTTTCTTCTTGGAGAGAATTGTAAAGAGATTGCTTTTGCTATACAAGAAGAGTTTGATTTTCATAAGAGATAAGTATTTTCATTGTATTTTGATTTGAATTTAGTATTTTGTTTGTATGGTTTCAAAGTCTTGTTCAATGAAAAGTTTTTGTTATTTCTCCATGTGTAGTGAACAGTTTTCTTTACTCTTCCCTCTTGTAATGAATTAGTATGTATGTGTAGGATATAGAATTGAGTAGAGTGAGAATATATTGTGATGATTTTACTTTGTTCTTCATTTACATGTAAGCTTAATCAACTTGCATGTTAGAATCTGTTGTGAGAACATATAAGATCCGGGATGGTGTTGTCTCAATCAACTGTGGTAGAATCACATGAGATTGTATGAATGAGAATGTAATCCATATGGTTTAGTACAAATAAATAGGAAAATAATTTTTAATAGAAGTATGATCCTGAGTTAGAAAAAAAGAAAAAAATCAAAAAACATGGAGGACTTGAAAAACTAGAAATAAAAATTGAAAACATTCAAAATAATAACTTAGAAAATCATCATAAATCATTGATGGATTATGAAAATCATACGATATATGAAATTCAATCAAGTATACAAACCCTTGTCATAGAAGTCAACTCGTTTGAAATTAATCCAGCAATTATCCAACTTGTGCAGAACAACCAGTTTGGGGGAACTTCTTCGAAAGATCATTATTTACACTTATCATGTTTTCTAGAACTTTGTGTTACATTTCATTATAACGGCATGTCAGACAATGTTGTTAGACTAAGATTTTTTTCTTTCTTACTAAGAGATAAAGCTAAAATGTGATTATACTCATTAGCACCTGGCTCTATTAAAAATTGTAAGGAGTTAACTTAGAAATTCCTAGCTAAGTATTTTTCACCTTCAAGGACAACTAAACTTAGAAATGATATTATCTCATTTTGTCAGTATAAAGGGAAATCAATATACAAAGTCTGGGAAAGATTTAAAGAACTCCTAAGAAAGTGCCTACACCATGCTCTGCCCAATTGGTTAATCATTCAATTTTTTTACAATGAGTTAGTAAGATCCCTTAGGTTTATAATTAACGTTGTCGGTGGTGGATCATTAATGTCAAAATCATTTAATAAAGCATATGCGTTAATTAAAGAAATGACTACAAATGAATTTCAATGATGTTTTGCGACGATAAATCCTAAAAAGGTAGTCAGTGTTCATGATACAGATGCGATTGCAATTCTTGCATCTCGGGTTGCTACAATATCAAGAAAGTTGGACCAATTTGAAATAAACCAGTCTCAATTTACTTCAGTAAGTGAGGAAAGTTCATTAGGGCATATGATTGATTCTAAGTTATCTTATGAGACTTTAAATACAATAAACAGACTGTATTCTAACTTTTACAACCCAGGTTGGAAGAACAATCTTAATCTTTACTGGTATCATACTACTAGTGGTGGAAACCAACAATGACAAAATAATCATGCAAATTATAATAAAAATTGTAATAATCAGGAGAACACAAACTATAGAACTTAATATCCACCGGACTTTAACAATGATCAACAATTTGAGGATAACAAGATGTCTATTATAGAAGTGGTATTGCAATTGGGAAACCAGTTGCAAGGTCAAAATGATGCGATTAGAAACATAGAGAATCAATTGGGACAATTTGTTAATTCACTTTGCAATAGACTCCAAGGAACACTTCCTAGCAACACTGATATCAATTCTAAAGAGAAAATTAATGAACAAATAGACGCTGTCCAATTAAGAAGTAGAAGAGAGAGAGGATGTTGTTAGGAAAGAGAAAGTTATGAGAGAAACAAAANCGACTAGAGGGTAGGCAGCAGTGGTCAACGACGACAGATGATCTGCAACTACGGAAGCTGAAATTTATCATCGGGTCTTCTGTCCAGAACTTTGGAATTCGACGATGTCTGTCCGTACACAGTATCAAAAAGATTATTGTATTTTGAATACAACGATAAAAAACAATTGTCACTAGAAGTTATCGTCGGGTCTTCAATACATTGTATTTGGGATAAGTCGTTGCACAATACATAGGATACTTTGTTACATCTTGTTCGAGGTACTTCGTTTCATCACAAGGTTACGTGACGAAGGTGACTAGAGGGCAGGCGACGGTGGTCAATGATTGTCGATGGGCAGTGGTCGACGGTGATCGGCAGCTATGGGGGCTGAAATTTATAATCGTGTCTTCTGTCCAGAATTCTGGAATTCGACGGTGGTCAATGATGGCCGATGGGCAGTGGCGATGGTGATCGGTAGCTACGAGAGCCAAAATTTATAATTATNTCTTTTCGCTGAAGCTTTGGAACAGATGTCAAGTTATGCAAAGTTTATGAAGGAGATATTAAATAAGAAAATGAAGTTTGGGGATTACGAGAAAGTTGCACTAAGTGAGGAGTGCAGCGCTATACTTCAGAAAAAGCTTCCTAAAAAATTTAAAGATCCTTCTAGCTTAACAATTCCTTGTGTATTTGGAGAAAGATTATGTGGAAAGACTTTATATGATTTAGGATCGAGCATTAATGTGATGTCTATATCAATATTTAGAATGTTAGGTTTAGCTGATATTTCTCCTACTATTGTAATTCTTCAGTTAACCGATCGATCTATCATTTATTCAAAATGGGTTATAGAAGATGTGCTTGTTAAAGCGGATAAATTATCTTTTTTATGAACTTTATTGTATTAGATATGTAGGAAAATAAAGAAAATCCAACGAGTTTGTGGAGACCTTTTCTTAATACTGGACAAGTTATGATAGATGCGCAAAAAGGAAATTTGACTATGAATATTAATGACCATGGAATCACTTTTGATGTGTTAAAGACAATGAAATATCCAGCTGAGAGAAAAGATAATGATTATTTTTGGGTGTATGAAATTGATTATCTAAGTAAAGATCATTTCCAAGAAAATTTTGAGAGTAAGTTAACAGATTAGATCAAAATGGACTTTCATGATGAAAAACGTTGTTGAAAGAAGACTATGTATGTTTAAGAGAAGTGTGAAATGATGGACGTTATCGAAAATTGTAAACTTTAAATTTCATCTGTTGAACAATCTCATGAACTTAAGACGAATGTAACCCATACAATTTTAAAGTCTACCTATTTAGGGAATTCATCTACACCTCTAGTCTTTATATCTTCAAATTCGACTCAATCACAAGAGAAACCTGAATTAAATGATAAAATCAATAAGAGATCTCCTAAGAAAGAGGTATTTAAAATCACTGAATGACATATTCTGTGGTATATAGACAAAATGAATGAGATTCTGATGCTATGGCAACCAGAGTAAACATAAGATATATTGGTTCATCGATGTTAGACCAAGCGCTTCATGGAAGACAACCCATGGTTATCTTTGTCATCTGTTTAGTGTGATTTTGTTATGTTGGATTGAATAATAGTGAGATGTTGGATTTTGATCCGTGTTTGATGTGTAAGAGTGGATTAGATTAATGTTGTGAGATAATTCCTTCATCAAGACTAGATTTGTATATGATTTCTGGTAGTAGCAGGTTGACAAGTCTGTTACGACTTAGTTCTTAACCAGAGCTG
The DNA here is from genome assembly GCA_002079205.1 of Phalaenopsis hybrid cultivar. NCBI lineage: Eukaryota > Viridiplantae > Streptophyta > Magnoliopsida > Asparagales > Orchidaceae > Phalaenopsis > Phalaenopsis hybrid cultivar. The sequence continues at coordinate 16,633 of JXCR01062887.1, read as the reverse complement.
AGAATTACCTTGAATCATGTAGAGTTTGGACTTGGAACACTCCATGTAAAATCTATTACTTCATTTATCTGACTTTGTCTTCACTGAGTAAGGTCATGAACTTAGTGAATAACAGCTGGATGAACTGCACTATTTTTATTTATCAGAGTGTGTATACCTTTAACTTAGAGTAACCCTGAAATTGGCAACACATGAGGGAATTCTGGTACATGGGTGATAACCATATAAAGTTTTATAATACACACACATTATTAGTGCAGTTTCTTCCGTTAGAGATTGAAAGTAAGGAGGGGAAATGTGAGTAGAAGGGAGAATGAATTAACTTCAATTGGTGTTTGTTTATGAATCTATGAGTATATCTATTGGAGTTTGTGTGTCTATGTTTGTGAGTCAAGTAGAATGAGTCATGGGAGATAATAAAACTTATCTCAATATTTTAAACTTCTCAGCATCTAGTAATTCCTTTATAAAGTTTAAAATGTGTTCCTGTTTAATCTTCAGTTTGTACTTGCTCTACTATTTAAAATTTTTTATAGTGTTATGTCAAGCATGTTTAGACTAGATTTACTTCCTGCTGCAATATTCTACCATATGTCATTTGTTGATATTTTTGCAAGATGTGTAGTAAATTGTAAAATTGATCTTTCCCTGCCGCATATTTTTGTACTTCATTGTTACACAAATTTGAGCTTAAGTTGAGGGAGGGGAAAGAAAAACGTTTCAAATTTAAACCTTACTTGTTTTCAAAAGTACTACAAATAAATTTATATTTTATTTCTAATTATTATTGTTACATGGAGTCATCTTAAGGATGTTAGAATTTTAAGTATAGAAATGGAGTAGGAAAACTTAGTTGATATTTTTAGCGAAAATGACGAACCTAGAGTTAAGGATATTTATTGGAGAGAAAAACTATACTTAGTAGGAAAATTTGTATTTTTTTGAAAAATTAAGGATTCTTAGCATTTTTATTTTCAAACATTTAAGGTTCTTTTAGAAAATATTTTTTAAAAAAATTATATATATATATATATATATATATATATATATACATCTTTTCAAGTGAAGAAAGTAATAAGTTTTAACTTTAGAGGAGAATAGTGGAATTCAAAATTATATAAGGACTTCTCCAGATATAGTAATTCTCACATAAAAAAATGAGAAAAAAAATAATGAATCAAAAAGATCCTGAAAAAAAAAAAAGAAAATGCAAAAAAAAAGTGAGGAGAAGCTTGAGGAGAGGTCCTAATCAAAAGTTGGTTTCAATTGAGTCTTTCTAGAGTAAAGAACTTAGAACAATCCTAAGCTTGTTTTTTATACTTATATTAGTAAAAATTATTTTTAAGAAAGTTCTTAAGTCTAGAAAGTAAAATTCATAGAATCCAAAGTTTGAAAAATCTGCATATATTTCTGAATTAGATAGAAAAACAAATTCCTAAGTTTGATGAAAAATATTTTAAACCCTAGGCTAGTCTGATTCACTAGAAGTTCTTCTAATTTGAACTATCACATTTTTAGAACAAAATTTTGGCAATTCTAAAGGATGACCCATTAACTCAAATCTACAAAAATTATTTTTAAAAAAAATGTAGTATTACTTGAGGACAAGTAATATTTAAGTTTGGAGAATTTTGATACGTCTAAAAATGTACTATTTTATAATGATATTGCACTTTAAATATATGTTTTATTGTGTTTTTGGTTGTAGGTACATCAAATTGAAAATTTTGGAGTGATCGGAGCAAAAGAAACAAAAATGGACCAAAACGAAGCAAATCGGAGCAAATCGGGTTAAATCGGGGTATACCGGAGCCATGGGGACCAAAACTGTTGTGCCCAGCGCTTAAGCGCCCAAATATGGCGCTTAGGAACCACAAAACAAAGAGGAGCTCTTAAGCGCCCAAAAATCAGTGCTTATACGCTGGTGATGTTTTTAAACATATATTCTAGAATATACGTCGGATTTGGACGATTTTTGAAGCGGGGTTTCGTGCATCTCTTGGGGAATTCATTGGAAATGATAAAATGAACTTTCTAGAAGAATTTTGGGCAGTTGGAGTTTTGAAGAGGCACTTCAGACACCATTTGGAAAAGTCAATGAATTTGAACACTTTTGAAGAGACACTTAAGAAACTCTTGGGAAATTACAAAGACAGCCTGGAAATGCTTTTAAAAACTCTTGGACTCTTGAATTAATTAGAAGAGGAGAAGGCTTAGGCGTGAGCCCCAAGTGGGGCGACAAGGTGAGAGAGAAAGAGAGAGAGTGAGAGATTTCTTATTTTCTTTTCACTTTGTTCTTGAAGAGGATTGTAAGGAAATTGTTTTTGATATACAAGGAGAGTTGATTTTCATAAGAGATAAGTATTTTCATTGTATTTTGATTTGAATCTAGTACTTTATTTGTATGGTTTCAAAGTCTTGTCCAATGAAAAGTTTTTGTTGTTTCTCCATGTGTAGTGAGTAGTTTTTTTTACTCTTCTCTCTAGTAATGAATTAGTATGCATGTGTAGGATATAGAATTGAGTATAGTGAGAATATATTGTGATGATTTTAATTTGTTCTTCATTTACATGTAAACTTGATCAACTTGCATGTTAAAATCTGTTGTGAGAACATGTAAGAACCGGTATGGTATTGTCTCAGTCAACTGTAATAGAATTGCATGAGATTGTATGGATGAGAATGTAATTCATATGGTTCAGTGCAAATAAATAGATAAATAAATTTTAATGGGCGTAGAATTAGAGGACTTTAGAGTGACAGACTAAAGCCCCCTAATTTGATTTATTGTTTTAGATTTTGATGCGAGATGTTAGCCTCCAGGTGGAGAGATAAGAGGGAACTCTAGAGTGAGAGCTAGTATCTTCCTTGCCTAATCTGTCTTCAAAACTATTCAAACTTTAGATTAACCAATATTTTTTATAACATTTTTAGTAAGAGCAAATAATATAATTGCTCTTATTTGTCACAAAATCTCTCACTACTTGTTTTACTTTAACACAAGTCATTAATTTCATTGCATGAGAAAGAGTACTTTTAATATATTAAACCTTACTTTCTGATTTTTACTAAGTATTTTATTTTAGAAGTAAAAGTAGTATTGTAGTGATAATTATAGGATATAATCAAAACCAAATTTTTATTGACCTTCCAAGCTAGTGTGTGTTATTCTAGACTAGAACTTCTCTTGAAAGCCGTCGTGATTAACCTCAATCTCCGTAGGATCGATATTCGGGGCATAATCAGAAAGTCTTATATTACTTGATAACGATACGTATACTTGCGTAGAATCCCTACAAATATAATTGAAATCTTACTTAAAATCAAGTTTGGGATCAAGTTTTTTGGTGTCATTGTCGGAGATCAAAATATTCAAGTAGTGGTGTCAACTTCATAAATCCTTACATATAAAAAATATTGAGATCAATCGGCAGCTACGGGGGCCGAAATTTATAATCGTGTCTCTTGTCCAGAATTCTGAAATTCGACGGTGGTCAATGATGGCTGATGGGCAGTGGTCGACGGTGATCGGTAGCTGCGGAGACCGAAATTTATAATTGTGTCTTCTGTTCATAATTTTAGAGAGGGGGTTCTATTTATAGGCTCCATGGGAGGGGTATTTTGATTCTTTGTTTAATAGCTCCCATGTCCACCCAATCGAATGACCAAAGTTAATTCTTCTTGATCATAAGAGGGATTTTTTGATGATTTGAGACCATAACGACTTTAGAATGAAGTGATCTTAGGCTTGTTGGATTCCTTTTGTCAAGACACTCGATTTGACTTTAGACACATTTGACACTCCAATTAGCTATCTGAAGTCTCTAAAAGTGATTTAGCGGCTTGATCTGAACTTGATTAAACTTGAATTGAGCAAATTTTGATGTCATTGAGTTTATCTTGTCGAGACGGTCAGTTTAACTATAAGCTTGTTGAAATAAAAGCTCTAAATAATTTTTAAATTGAAACAAAATATTTCTTACTAAGAAAATGTATCGAGATCTGTGTCACATAATGAAATTAGTTAATGACTTATCAATTACCCCGATTTTCGGGTGATTAAGATGGCATTGTTCGAAAATAATCTAAATAATAAAAATAGAATAAAAATCCAAAAAATTCTAAAAGTTTGGAGTTGGTTGTCAGCGTTGGCTAAACACTAGGGAGAGAATTGTACNATTACCCCGATTTTCGGGTGATTAAGATGGCATTGTTCGAAAATAATCTAAATAATAAAAATAGAATAAAAACCAAAAAATTCTAAAAGTTTGGAGTTGGTTGGCAGCGTTGGCTAAACACTAGGGAAAGAATTGTGCGGGTCACCGCGGATCGACAGACGGTGGTCTGATATGCAGGTCACGGGATGCAGTTCAACAGATGGCAGTGCGTGTCACCGGTCTTGCGTGGTTATGTGGGTTGTCTGGACTAGGTTGGGCCACATGTAATAAGTTGTTGCACGTACTGTCGGGTCGGGTCGGATCATGTCGACAGCACCAGATTAGATCAATGGTGCGGAGGGGGCTGGGTCAATTATCCAGGTCGAAGTTAGTGTCGTGCGATGTTCATCACATAGATCACACAATGAAAAAGGAGCTACACAACTAAGGTCGCTAATCACTTGGAAATACGTGGAATAGTGCACAGACGCTAAGTAGTCACCGATCGCATGAAATCGAAATATTGCCACAAGTCGAGCCGGTTTAAATTGGTTTCTGTGTTTTTCATGGTTTTTGGCCTATAAATAGGTCTAGAAGGGAGGGAGAAGGCACACTTCCACTTCTCAGACGAAAGTCTCAGAGTCCCTTGGCCTATTGGTATTCTTCCTTCTACACTAGTGTAACACAACCACCAGAGTTCTGGTATTTTATTGTGCCTCNGGTCGGGTCGGATCATGTCGACAGCTCCAGATTAGATCAATGGTGCGGAGGGGGTTGGGTCAATTATCCAGGGCAAGGTTAGTGTTGTGCAATGTTCACCACATAGATCACACGATGAAAAAGCATGGAGCTACACAGCTAAGGCCGTTAATCACTTGGGAATATGTGGAATAGTGCACATACGCTAAGTAGCCACCGATCGCGTGAAATCGGAATATTGCCACAAGTCGAGCCGGTTTAAACTGGTTTATGTGTTTTTCATGATTTTTGGCCTATAAATAGGTCTAGAAGGGAGGGAGAAGGCACACTTCCACTTCTCAGACGAAAGTCTCAGAGTCCCTTGGCCTATTGGTATTCTTCCTTCTACACTAGTGTAATACAACCGCCAAAGTTCCTGGTCTTTTATTGTGCCTCCTTCTATGTTAGTCTTGCACCTTTTCTGAAAGAGAGTTTTTGCACTTCAAGTTGCCAATGTCCAAGAAATCCAGACTGTCGAAAACCACCATAAGTGTCAGAATCCTAACGAAATGCTATCAATATTCACAAGAAATGAGACAAATCTTCTCTCAAAGACGAGCACAGAGTTCACAAATATCAAATATCTTCTTGACGAGTATAAACAGATGTATATTGCAAGTGCAAAACAAATATTAGCCTTATGAGATCAACTAGTAGAGTGTAAGAGTAGATTATCCACCATAACAATTTTCTCGTTCTATAAAGTCAAGAGTTGAAGAACAGTCGAAAAAAACAAATGGAGACACAAGCTATTCTCGGCCAAAATACTGGGAATGTGAGAGTTTTTCGACGAAGATGTTGGCTTTTCAAATGGAGAACAAAAAGTTGTGAACCAACAGTGTAGGAGAAGAATTCCATCTAAGTTTTTGAAAATGGGTTCATCTAATGCACTATTAGATGGAAGTTGACACTGAGGACCAATCAGATAGACATACGAAGATCTCCTTTTTTACTTGGAAATGTGAAGAAACTAAAAGTGACTTGTAGAAGCACACCCCTGTAGAGGAAGATCTTGATGTATATTAATACTTTGTGTATGTATGTCTATATCAGTGCCTTTTCTTAGCACTTGTGCCGATATTTGTAGCTCTTCCTACATTTGAAATAGTTTGTATATAAATGTGTTGGTTTATGCAATTTTTTATCCAATTTTGCAGCTCTTTACACCTTATTATAGTGCATATATTTGACTTTATATTACACTTATTGAATGTAACTTCATTCTTTACAATTTAGTGCAATCTTGTATTAAAAAATTACAAGACGAGCATAGAGTTACCAAAACTTTCTGCAGTTACTCAAATAATATTGTCTTGTCATGGGTCGTTGTTGCCCCACCTCCTGGGTTGGCATTGCCCCCATTTCCTTAGGCTGGTGTTGCTTCACTTTCTTGGGTTGATGCCTTTAGGCTGCTGCCGCCTCCATAAACCAAGCATGTTTCTGTCTAATTTCTTCTGAGATAATGTTGCTTTATGAAAGAATGTTGATTTCATATAACTTGCCCTCCCAAAGAAGACAAAAACCTTATAAGTGTTGACATGAATCAAATATATTCCAATTGAGATATTACCTCCAATAAGAACATAGTGGCGTCGAACCCTTTTGAAGCTTATGCCTTCTGAAATTCTCGGGCGAATATTTAGTTTCTTAAATCTAAAATCAAAGTCAGCACATGTATTTTGCATACAGAAAAATTATGTATCTTCTGACACTTGTACATTCTAAAGTTTTAAGGTATAATCGTAACTTCTGAAACTTGAAGTCTTTTCAAATTTTTAAGTATACATGCACTTTCTTAATGTTATGTCCCTCTGAATTTTTTTGAGAGCACATGTACCTTTTTAGGCTTGTAGTCTTCTGAGATTTTTTAGTGTGCTATAACCTTTTGACTTAGAACTTTCTGAGATTTTTTTAGCATTCATGAGGATTATAGNTTCTTCTGAGATAATGTTGCTTTATGAAAGAATGTTGATTTCGTATAACTTGCCCTCCCAAAGAAGACAAAACCTTATAAGTGTTGACATGAATCAAATATATTCCAATTGAGATATTACCTCCAATAAGAACATAGTGGCGTCGAACCCTTTTAAAGCTTATACCTTCTGAAATTCTCAGGTGAATATTTGGTTTCTTAAATCTAAAATCAAAGTTAGCACTTGTATTTTGCATACAGAAAAATTATGTATCTTCTGACACTTGTACATTCTAAAGTTTTAAGGTATAATCGTAACTTCTGAGACTTGAAATCTTTTCAAATTTTTAAGAATACATGCATTTTCTTAATGTTATGTCCCTCTGAATTTTTTTGAGAGCACATGCACCTTTTTAGCCTTGTAGTCTTCTGAGATTTTTTAGTGTGCTATAACCTTTTGAGACTTAGAACTTTCTAAGATTTTTTAGTGTACATATACCTTTTGAAACCTATAATATTTTGAGATTTTTTGGTGTGCCTATATCTTCTGAGGTTTATAATTTTCTGACCTTTTTTAGTGTACATGTATCTTCTGAGGTTTATAGCCTTATGAGAATTTTTTTTAGTACTTACACATTCTGATGTTTGTATCCTTCATATATTTTTAAGTGTATTTGTACCTGATGAGACTTAAAGTCTTTTAAGACTTTTAGCCTTCTACGATTTTTTTAGTGGGACCTATGTCAACTAATTGGTCTCATGGAGTCTTTTTAGTGAAGATCATGTCCACCACTAGCTTCCCATCGAGAGTAGCACATGAGTGTACTTTTCAAGGGAATAAGAGGAGATTGTGTCTACCACTTGCCCTTAAGGGGTCTTTCTAATGAGGACAATATCTATAATTAGCTTCCCATCAAGATTATTTCATTGGCATACATTTCAGGGGTATAAGCAGAGACTGTGCCTACCACTTGCCCCNTATGTTAGTGTTGCACCTTTTCTGAAAGAGAGTTTTTGCACTTCAAGTTGCCAATGTCCAAGAAATCCAGACGGTCAAAAACCACCATAAGTGTCAGAATCCTAACGAAATGTTATCAGTATTCACAAGAAATGAGACAAATCTTCTCTCAAAGACGAGCACAGAGTTCACAAATATCAAATATCTTCTTGACGAGTATAAACAGATGTATACTGCAAGTGCAAAACAAATATTAGCCTTATGAGATCAACTAGTAGAGTGTAAGACTAGATTATCCACCATAACAATTTTCTCTTTCTACAAAGTCAAGAGTTGAAGAATAGTCGAGAAAAATAGATGGAGACACAAGCTATTCTCAGCCAGAATACTAGGAATGTGAGAGTTTTTTGACGAAGATGTTGGCTTTTCAAATGGAGAACAGAAAGTTGTGAACCAAGAGTGTAGGAGAAGAATTCCATCTAAGCTTTTGAAAATGGGTTCATCTAGTGCACTATTGGATGGAAGTTGACACCGAGGACCAACCAGATAGGCATACGAAGATCTCCTTTTTTACTTGGAAATGTGAAGAAACTAAAAGTGACTTGTAGGAGCACACCCCTGCAGAGGAAGATCTTGATGTAGATTAATACTTTGTGTATGTATGTCTGTATTGGTGCCTTTTTCTTAGCACTTGTGCCTATATTTGTAGCTCTTCCTGCATTTGAAATAGTTTGTATATAAATGTGTTGGTTTATGCAATTTTTTATCCAATTTTGCGGCTCTTTACACCTTGTTATAGTGCATATATTTGACTTTATATTACACTTATTGAATGTAACTTCATTCTTTACAATTTAGTGCAATCTTGTATTAAAAAATTACATGACGAGCATAGAGTTACCAAAACTTTCTGCAGTTACTCAAATAATATTGTCTTGTCATGGGTCGTTGTTGCACCACCTCCTGGGTTGGCATTGCCCCCTTTCCTTAGGCTGGTTTGCTTCACTTTCTTGGGTTGATGCCTTTAAGCTACTGCCGCCTCTACAAACCAAGCATGTTTATGTCTGATTTCTTCTGAGATAATGTTGCTTTATGAAAGAATGTTGATTTCGTATAACTTGCCCTCCCAAAGAAGACAAAAACCTTATAAGTGTTGACATGAATCAAATATATTCCAATTGAGATATTACCTCCAATAAGAACATAGTGGCGTCAACCCCTTTTGAAGCTTATACCTTCTGAAATTCTCAAGAGAATATTTAGTTTCTTAAATCTACAATCAAAGTTAGTGCATGTATTTTGCATACAGAAAAATTATGTATCTTCTGACACTTGTACATTCTAAAGTTTTAAGGTATAATCGTAACTTCTGAGACTTGAAGTCTTTTCAAATTTTTAAGTATACATGCACTTTCTTAATGTTATATCTCTCTGAATTTATTTGAGAGCACATGTACCTTTTTAGGCTTGTCGTCTTCTGAGATTTTTTAGTGTGCCATAACCTTCTGAGATTTTTTTAGCATACGTGTACATTCTGAGGCTTATAATTTTTTGAGATTTTTTAGTGTACATATACCTTTTGAAACCTATAATATTTTGAGATTTTTTGGTGTGTCTATATCTCTGAGGTTTATAATCTTCTGACATTTTTTAGTGTACATGTATCTTCTGAGGTTTATAGCCTCATGAGAATTTTTTTTAGGACTTACACATTCTGATGTTTGTATCCTTCATATATTTTTAAGTGTATTTGTACCTGATGAGACTTAAAGTCTTCTAAGACTTTTAGCCTTCTGAGATTTTTTTAGTGGGAACTATGTCAACTAATTGCTCTCATGGAGTCTTTTTAGTGAAGATCATGTCCACCACTAGCTTCCCATTGAGAGTACCTCATGAATGTATTTTTCAAGGGAATAAGAGGAGATCGCGTCTACCACTTGCCCTTAAGGGGTCTTTCTAGTGAGGACAATATCTACAATTAGCTTCCCATCAAGATTATTTCATTGGCATCTATTTCAGGGGTATAAGCAGAGACTGTGCCTACCACTTGCCCTCAATGGGCCTTTCTAGTGAATACTGTGTCTACTACTAGCTTCCATCGAGATTACCTCATGAGCACGTCTTCTAGGGGTATAAGCAGAGATTATGTCTAATACTTGCCCTTAAGAGATCTTACAATAGACAATATCATAAAAAAATTCACTGATAATAAAAAAATTCATTGATAAAAAGTTGACTAAATAGTAGTTTTTTACTAGTAACAACAATATTAACAGAGAAATTCTTTTAATAAATAAAATTAAAAACTCTCATACAATGATAAAGACAATAAATCTTTTGTAGAGATAAGATAGTTTGAAGTTATACTCTTCATTCAATAATTTCGATAATTTTGTTTTATTCATCCTTACCTCATTCTTGTAAATAATAGCCCAGGTGACCTTAATGTATCAAACATTTAATTTCTTCCTTTAAGTGAATACATCTTTTTGTTTAATGCACTTTTAAATAGTAAAAAAAACAATATTGAGATTGAATCCCATCTCCTAGGAAAAAGCCGTTAAATAACTTTGGATCTACTCTTGAAATTTGACAAGCATTAGTAGAAAATCTTTAAAAGAATCTTTGAAAATATTTTTTTAAGTGGCTTTCCTTCCTATTCATGAATTTTAGAAAGATGAGAAAAAACGTTGATAATCCTTCAATTCTCTATAAATTGCAATACAAAGAATCTGACAAGTTCATCGAAACTACAAATAGTTCCTCGTAAGGGAGAATAGAACCTAGCAATATACAGAAATATTATTTTGAATATAATAATCTAAAATAGTTGTCATCGAGAGTTATCACAGAACAGAGTCTTCAATACACAGTGTTAAGAATGTTGTTGAATAGTACTCAGGATATTTCATTACATCGTGTTTGGAGTACTTCATTACACCACATGATTCATCAACAGCGGCGAGCAAGAGGCGACCGACGTCTGTCAATGACAGTCGGCAATCGACGAATATGAAGATCGAAAGTTACTGTCGAGCCTTCAGTCTAGAATTTAACTATTTCTCCTCTTTTTCTCCCCTTCTAACTGAGGAGAGGGGTTTATTTATAAGCTTCGGGGGAGAGACGTTTTCGTCATTCGACTAATAACTCTCATAACCATTTGATCGAACGACCCACATTGATTCCTCTTGATCATAGAACGTTTTTTGATGATTTGAGGGCCTTTAATTACCTCGAAATAGAGTGATATTGGGCTCGTTGGATTCTTCTCGTCAAGACACTCGATTTGACTATTGAAAAATCAAATTTGAAGTTTATTTGACCATCCAAATAACTACCCAAATCCTCCAAAAATAATTTAAAGACTTGATCAGGCCTTAATTGGCTAGAATTGAAGTTTATAAGCTTGCTGAAATTGAAGCTCTAGATGATTTTTAATTTGAATCAGAATATTTTATGCTAAAAAAATGCCTCAAGATCTGCGCTAAACGTTGAAATTAGTAGATAAATTATCAAGCCCCATATATATTTATTCATCATGGGTATAAGGCAACTTGCAACCAAAGTTTCTTGAGCGCTTGATTACGTAGCTAATGCCTCATTTATACAATTAATTTTGGGCTAACGTACAAAGCTACAAAATCCTCAAATCCAATCCAAAAATCGCTTCAAAAGCCAAACTAAAATCTTAAATACATTCAGTCAACCTAAGGGCACTACCTAATAAAACTTCTCATAGCCAATTTAAGATTTGTACTGAAAATTTATAGCTAAGGCTAAAACCAGAGTTCTATTTCGCTAGCTTTAAGCTAAGGCTCCACGCTACTAAAATTCCTAGATTTAGCTTAAGCTATATTCTAATTACCCCTCCTTAGCTATAATAAGTTCATAAATATCTTAAACTAAGAACTCAAGAATTTCATAACAAAGTATGTACTCTGCCACTAGATTCAAGGCCCGAAATTTTAAGGTCGAAGGTTCCACCCTAACACAACCCTACTTTTAATGTAATACATTCCTAAAAGTCATTAGCTAAGACCCCAATATATAATTGCAACTCTAAGTTTATATCATATTAGAGTGCAATTGAGGGTCGATATTTTTGAAATCTTCATAGTAGCCCTTCTCTACGCCCTAGTAATAAATTTCCAACTTCATTAAGTTGAAGGCCTAAAGCTTAAATAATCGGATTGAGTCTATTCTCTCAATTTGGAGCCAAGGTTCCATAAAATTTAAATTTTGTAGCAAATCTAAAAGACACCCTAATAAAATTATGCATCAAACAATTGTTACAAACAAAATTCATGTTAAGCTCAAACCGATATTGAAGTTAACCCAAATCACAATAGAAATAAAAATATTATTGTTGAATTCAAATAGGGTTACAATGACAACTCTTCAAACAAAAATAAATGAGTTTTTTTTTGTTTTACTTTTTTGTTATGTATCTAAAGTTCTGCTTAGGATAACTAACACTTTCCATAAGTATTTGGTTAATTATTAAAAATAAATGTGAATTAAATTTATTATTATTGGATTTATGTTCTTAAGTACCGAGCACTTGCCAATATGCATGTTGGGGGTACCCGGACTTGGGTAATATAGTGCCATGAGTTAACAGATTCCTAGCTTCATGCCATCACACAATAAAGCAAAGGAAGATTTACATACATATTCAATTCTTATGCATTTTCACATCTAACACCTAAATTTCAATTTTATTTATTTTCCACCTTACCCATGCATGAAAACGTTTATTTCACTCTCAAGTTAAAATAGTGGTATTTTTGCTCTCATATGAAAGACTTGGGCGGTATAAATGTGATTCATAAAGTTTACGAGTTATATATGTAAATACATAGGAATTGGGTATTATGCATGTAAATGTACCTCAATCAAATCATATGAACCATTGAAAACAAACCATGAATGCTCTAGAACAACCATTTTTCCATTAAACATGGCAACAAAAATAACTATGTTGGACATGTTATGCCTTTTAAGTTATCGATCGTTATAGATCATACCAGTGTCTCTGAACCATACCTAGTCACACCCAGTACTCTGAATCATTCAATCAACTAAGCACAAATAGCCTTCTATCAATATTGTTAACCACAAGTTGTATAAAAATCATGACTTGGCATATTTTCACCATGAATTCATCGAATCTTCTCAAATGAGAGAACTCAAATTCTCAATAAGCTTCACAAGCAAATCTCAAAATTAATGCACGTAGTTATTACATCAATATTATTAACTTACTGCTGAATTTTATTTAGACTAGAGCCCACCAAGTAAAGTTATAGGATTGATGGAGCCATAAGATTTTGATAGGATCCTAAATCAATCCCCTTAGCATGGGGTAGCATTTAGGGAGATATATATGTTGCATACATTTGGAGATCTAGTTTTATATAGTAACACCTATGAGCCATTTTATTAGCTCACAAATACAAAATAAAATTTGAAGATGTGTTAAGGTAAATGCATCCTTTATTATTGCTAGATTTAATGAGTATTAACTTGTTTTCATCATCCATATATACATAGGAATTGAGTGGTATGTATGTAAATCTTCCTAAAAAAAAAAAAACACTTCTGCACACCATCTCACTGCATTTCTCTTAAAACTAAGAACTTTCACAGCTTTTCATATATCCATACTACGACACTAAAAAGCGTTGAACTTCATATCCTGTCAAACACAAAATGATAGCACTTCAACTGGCTCATCCAATCAATCGGCACCTTAGTATATCATAATCTCCCTTTAAACCTTCCTCATCACACAATCCACATTTTTTAATATGTTTTCTTTTCAATCACAATTACAATCTAACATATAACGAATCAAAATCAGTTCATCCCGAACTTCTCGCCGACAATAACAAGCAAATTAAATGACGGCTGTTACATAAGAAAGCCTCATTTTTTGACATCCTAATGAATTAATCATATAAAAAATAAGGCAGCAGATCAAAGAAGGCTTAGTAATTTAGCCAGGTCCCAGCCACTACCACGCATTGAGCAAAGTAGATAGACAGACCCGGACCTGAAAGCCGACAATTCGTGGTCACTAAAACAGTGGTGTTCTTGCTCTTACATGAAAGATAAGTGAAATAACAGCAAAAGTGAAACGGATTTAGTTAAACAACCGCAGATCTAGCCCAGATCTACAGCCAGACATAGAACCTGATCAGACTTCCTGTATTAAGCAGTGAAGAGAAGCGCG
>JXCR01062885.1:5172-25470 GCA_002079205.1 Phalaenopsis hybrid cultivar | reverse complement strand
ATTATGAATATAATGATTATGATTTCAGCTACATTTTGACTGTTTCTAATGATAACATAATTAATTTTGTTAAATCTAACTCTGATCTTCGATTCTTAAAATGATGCTCAAATTGCACTTAAGTTTGATGAACCTGTTAATGGGGATGAAGAAGATGTTGATAATACCAGTTACAATAGCATCGTGAGTGAGGAACTAGTCCTCAAGTGCAACGGTGCACCACTTATCATCAACTTAGATCTCTCCAATGAAGAAGAGACACTAGAAAATTTTCCTACAACATCTCAAGAAGAAGAAATTATAGAAGTAAATCTAAGGAGCGCGAAAGCATTACCTCCAAGAACAACTTCAGTGGATAAAGAAAAAAAATAAGTCGCTCGAGAAGAACTACCTCCTCCTTCGCCAGTGGAAGAGCCACAAAACCAAGTGAAAATCAAGGGATTATACAAAGTTGATTATAACGTGCTAGATCATCTTAGGTAGTTACCGACCAAATTAAGCATGTACGACTCTCTAATCTTTTCGAAGGAGATGAGAGAGTCTCTGGTTACAGCCTTGCTTGACCCAGAGATTTGCTTAGCTCAGTTAGTCAGCACATCCTCAGATGAAGTTTGTTCATTAAAAGAACAGCTGGGATAACATTCACAGATAAAGACTTGTTGCTTGGTACCACCGACCATAACCGACCGCTTTACATCTCCGTTAATATCGACAAATTTGTATTATCCAGAGTCTTGGTAGACCCGAGAGAATCAAACTTAATGGGTCTACGAACATTAGCATATTTGGATATTGAAGCTTAATGGATTACAACTGATAAAATGATGTTAACAGGATTTGACCAGAAGAGAGAAAGAGCCCTTTGATTGATTACATTGTTAATGAAAGCTGGAGAACTAGTAACAACCACAAAATTCCATATCATCAAATTAAAAACCTCTTTCATTGCTTTGCTTGGCGACCATGGATTTATGGGCATAGTATGATTTTGTCATCCTTACATCAATGCATCAAATATTTCAAGGAAGGACAAGAACATTGAATTAAAGGGGATTTACAACCATTCTTAGTTCATGAAGTAGGCATTCATGAAGATGCCGCCTACTACGTACCTCCAAAGAAAATAATCTTTTCTTGTGAAGTCGTGATGAATGAAGTGGAAGATTCAGAAGAATCACAAAGAAGAGGCCATTCAACTCTGCTCAGATAATCTACTATTGTCTCTTCACAATGAGTTGGTAGATGTTCTTTTAGCCCATACACCCGAGATTGAGGCTAGGGACGTGGACGAGGAAGAACCAACACGATTGTTGAATGGACTAGGCCGACCATCAATATCAACATGGAAGAAAGCTCTGATGAAGAAAGCTCCGAGGAAGAAATGATGATGATAAAACAAAAGAAACCTCAATGCGAGATCTCCTTGAAAGACGTGGAGAACAATGAATATGAATCGATGTATGATAAGATCAACCACTATGTGAATGCCATGAACCTTAATCCAATCTACCCTCAAAAGTTAAGAGTTTAGAGGTCAAGGAACTCCATAGTGTTGTTTTGAAGCCAATCAAATTTTATCGTGCTTTTCCTTCTACAATTCTTGAAAATAATGTAAATTTAGAAGAGGATTCTAATGAATTAATGGAATTACCTTTTGGTGACTTTTCTCCTTGTGTACAAAAATTAATTCAACAGGGATATGTGCCAAAGCAAATAACAAAAGATAAGCTACAAATTTTTGAAAAATTGTGGAGTGTAAGAAGTTGAATTCCTAACTTGAAAGAAGGTTTTGAATTTGGTATTGTAGGACCGGTCCATGATTCAGCATTTTGCATGGTTGTTACTAGTAAATTGGAGGAGGGTTGCCTCGATGTAGAGAATGACTCTCAAGATCAGTTAATAGATAATGCTCTGCCAGAATTTGAAGAAGAAATTATGTCAACGGTTGATGAGTTAAAAGAAATCAACGTCGGGACTGAGGAGCAGCCTCGACCAACCTTCATAAGTTCTTCACTCTTTAAGGAAGAATCCATAGAGTTGATAAGATTATTATTAGAATTTTATGTTTGCTTTGCTTGGAGCTATGTTGAAATGTCAGGGTTGTCAGCAGAAGTTGCAGTGCATAAGCTTGGGGTGGAAAAAATATGACCCCAGTAAAATAAGCTCCCAGAAGAATGCACCACAAAATAGAGCAACAAGTCATTGTCAAAGTAAAGAAATTAATAGATGCTAACTTTGTGCGGGAAGAGCAATACCCCACATAGCTAGTCAACATTGTTCCAGATAAGAAGAAAAATGGACAGATACGTGTATGTGTCGATTTCATGGATCTAAATAAGGCGTGTCTACAAGATGAATTTCCATTACCAATACTAGAGTTAATGGTGGACATCGCTTCAACACATGAAATTTTCTCTTTTATGGATGGATCTTCAAGATGAAACAAAATAAAGATGGCTCCAGAAGATGCGGTACTTACAACTTTCAGGTTGCCGATTAGGATCTTCTACTACTTAGTGATGCCATTCGGGTTGATGAATGTCAGAGCAACATATTAGCGAGCAATGACAATAATNAAAGACGAAGTCAAACTGACCCCATAATTTTCATAGTTTAAATGAAAGAGCGCTTTACCTCAAATTTTATAANTACAATCATACATTTATGTTCAAATATATAACTAAGCATACATTCAAAATTTAGCTATGAATCAATGACCTTTTGATATGATATGTTACACCACATCACAAACTTTTGATGTTCGTAAACGATCATATCTTAACACCTAGTTTTGACTGAGATATGTTGTCTACTATTCCCAACCATCTAATCGCTCTCTCTCTCTGTTATTAAGAGAAATCGATTGATGACCCAATGTTAACCTTCATTAGGTATCCCATTGGTAATGATCAACATCTCATGTCTAGTAGCTATCGATGTTCATCACTCATCTTCTTGATAGGAAAGCCTCCATTCATATCGAGAACATGAGCAAGATGATCTTTTAATATCATGTTGCCTTCGCATTTTCTTTCTTCCCTTGTACAATACCAAGCATTAATTTACCAAAGTTGGCCAATCACTAATGTTCAATGCTCGTCTTAGAAATTATTCAACTTACACTCTTGTCAGAAGAATGGCCAAGCCAAGTATACTCTGTAGCCTCACCAGTGATTTTCCTCATTGATTATCATTGTATGATTATTAAGGATTGTACTATGATGTTTTCCATATTAAGTATAAAATGTTCGCTCCCCTTCTTTTGGAAGAATAAACAAGCGGATTACTTATCTTTTTTAAAATTTTGATATCTTGTAATGATTGTTATGAGACACTTATCAATGACTGACATTCATTACTTGGCTAGCCGCCAATGCTCGATGAACATTCTCTGAAGTATTTCATATCTCCTCTAGTCAAAAGAAGAATTAAGCAAGCTGCCTTCCATCGTCTAATACTTTTCTCCAACGGCAATTGTACATAACTCTTGACTTGTTTATGTGCATACGATTTCATATAGAACTAAGACCTTAAATTGTACATACTGCAACAAAACTGTACCTTAATTATCACGCAATATCTTCATTCCAATTTGGCCCGAGTTTAAAAACTTGTTTCGATAATGGGTTTTTCTTCACATCAGCAGTAATTCTTGTTAGCCAGATTTAAAGATTATATTGTTAATTATTCTTATTTTGGTTTATTGTGCTCGATCATGGAAAATTCTGCACTCCCTTGATATAAAAATAATTTGATCATAGCTGAATATGTCTTTCAGATGAGTTTTTTTTTTTTTTAAACCATTGTTTTTAGTTTGTAGTCTATTACACACGCTGTATTAGACTAACCTAAAAAGGACAGTTTATTTTCTACAAAAATATAACAGGCTTGAGCATATTTTCGGAGAAATTTATGGTAAGATATTTTGGATGTCCTTTAAGTGTAAAAAATAGAAAAAATATTTACACTTATAATATAAATGGCCAAAATATGAAAATTTTAAATAGAGATAATAAACTCTCTGAATTANTATATATATATATATATAAACTTGATGAGTAGTATTTCGAGCCAAAATGAGCCAAACACGAATGAATTGATCTTAGTTTGAGTTTGGCTCGTTAACTTATCAAACAAAATTAACAAGATGAAGACGAGCTTTTTAACTAGCCGAACACGAGCTGTTCGCGAACAACGAGCCATTTTGACAGCCCTAACTAGCAGAGTAGATAACTTTGAAACCTTATCATGCTTTTGTCCTAAAACAACTCCAATAGAATAATCACTAGTGTCGCACATTAATTCAAAAGGTTTTCCCCAATCTGGTGAAATAATAATTGATGCAGTGACTAATTTTTCTTTTAATAATTCAAAAGCTTTTAGGCACTCTTTATCAAAATTAAAAATTACATCTTTTTCAAGTAAATGGCATAGAGGCTTAGCAATTTTTGAAAAGCCTTTAATATATAGCCTCTAGAATCCAACATGTCCTAAAAAACTCCTAATTTCCTTCATACTTGTTGGGTGAGGTAAATTAGTGGTCACTTGAATTTTTGTAGGGTCTACTTCTATACTATTTTATGAAATTTGATGTCCCAAAACCATTCCTTCTGCTATCATAAATTGACATTTTTCCCAATTAAGGACTAAATTTGTTTCTTCACAATGCATAAACCTTTTGATAAATGTTCTAAACATGATTCAAATGAAGTTGCAAACACTGAAAAATTATCCATAAAAACTTCAATCCCTTATTTAATTAAATAACAAAAAATAGCCATCATACATCTTTGAAATGTAGCAGGTGCATTACATAAACCAAAGGACATTCTTCTAAAAGAAAATGTACCATAAGGACCGGTAACAATTGTTTTCTCTTGATCCTTAGGAGCTATTTTTATTTGATGATAACCTAATATATCCATCCAAAAAATAAAAGTATTTATGCCCAGTTAGTCTATCCAGCATTTGATCTAGAAAGGGTAGTGGAAAATTTTCTTTCCGAGTAGCGAGATTTAATTTTCTTTAATCAACACATATTCATCATCTCGTGGCTTATCTTACTGGTATTAACTCATTATGTTCATTCAAGGTCACAATCACTCCCCATTTCTTAGAAACGCAATGAGTTGGACTAACCCATGCACTATCTAAAATAGGGTAGATAATTCCAACATCTAGCCACTTTAGAATTTCTTCCTTAATAACTTCTTTCATAATAGGATTCATTCTCCTTTGAGGATCAGCCCTGGGTTTACAGTTCTCTTCCACATGAATTCTATGCATACAATTGAAGGACAAATTCCTTTTATATTAACAATTGTCCATCCAAAGGCTTTCTTATAACTCTTTAAGGTTTTCATTAAACTCTCTTCTTATTTTGTAATTAATTTTGAGGAAATTATAACAGGTAATGTATAGGAGTCACCTAAAAATTCATACTTCTAATGTTCAGAAAGTAACTTCAACTCAAGCTTAGGAGGTTTGTCAATTGATGGACAAAACCTGGAGGATATGTAGGTCTATTATTATTATTCGTTTGGTTGTTCCAATTTCCCAATGGGTTTACTTGATTGTTCCCCCATTACTGATTACTACTAACTAAATTCTTGTTTCAGTTAAAGTTGGGATGAATCTTCTAACCTGTGTTATAATATTTTGAATATGTGTTATTCTGCTTGTTATTTATGTCATTCAAAGTTTCTAATGATGCTTGAGAATCTACCATTTGGCCTAATGAATTTTCTTCAATCAAGGAAATTGGTTGAGAAAAATTCATTCCAAATTGGTCTAACATCCTTGAATTTGCAGCAACTTGATTTGCTAACATGGCAAAAGCTACAGTTTCATGAACATTGGCTACATTCTTAAGATTTAACCTCTAAAAAGGCCATTTAAAATTATTAGTAGTCATTTATTTAATTAAAGCATAAGCATCATTAAATGGTTTTGACATCAATGAGCGAGTAACAGCAACATCGATAATAGATCTAAGAGATCCAACTAATCCATTATAAAAATTTTGAATTATTAACCACTCTGGTGTAGCATGGTGTGGGCACTTTCTTATGAGTTCTTTAAATCGTTCCCATGCTTCATAAATATATTCTCTTTCAAACTGACAGATGTAATATCATTTCTAAGCTTCATAGTTTTTGATGGTGGAAAATATTTAGCAAGGAATTTCTGCGCTAAATCACTCAAGTTTTGATAGATCAAAGTGATAATGAATGTAACCTTTCAAAAACTAGATCAAAAAGTAATTGAAGATCGGATTTCAAAACATCACAAATTATTATCATTTAAAATCGTAGAGAACAAAATCTATTCTTCATAAAACCATATCTTCAAAGTTGGGAGAAAGATAAAGAAAACTACTCAGAATTCATGAGAAGGATACGGTAAAACACAAATTTCATATATAAAAATGAGTTTACAAAACAAAAGAAATAAAAATACAACTTATCTCATAATCCTTCTGACCACGACTTTATACATGCTTAAGAATATAAGATAAATATGGACGTAATAAATATTCAATAATTTTAAAGTCACACTTATCAAAGCAAGTATACGTATCGCTCAAGTAATATAAGACTCTAATGGAGTCTTAGATATCGATCCCATAGGGAGTGGTTTAGAATTACAAACTAAGATTTTAAAAAAAGCAATACTTTAATCACAACAACGAAGTTCAATATGTTTATCTGTCACTAATAGGCAATTGCAATAAATATATAATTTTAATAATTATTAAATAACGAATGATACTAATGAGGGTTTAAATGTGATATTCAATATATAAGAAAGCATCATTCTCCTTGTCAAGAAATTATAGTGAACGGATAAAGTGAATTGGTTCAAATTATATTGTGCAAAATAGGAGCATACCTATTCTTCACCCTTTGGTCCAGGCATAAAGAACATTGACTAATCCTACGCTTGTTTATTGAATCTGCAGCTAGGATGGGAGGATACCGGCTCTCACTTTGGAGGTTNTTCTCCTTGTCAAGAAATTATAATGAATGGATAAAGTGAATTAGTTCAAATTATATTGTGCCAAATAAGAGCTTACCTATTCTTTACCCTTTGGTCCAGGCATAAAGAATATTGACTAATCCTACACTTATTTACTGAATCTGCGGCTAGGCTGGGAGGATACTCACTCTCACTTTGGAGCTCCCATGTTCCCCTCGCCTAAGGGCTAACATCTACACTTCAACACCCAAACGATAGGACTGAATTGGAAGATTTTAGTTGCCTGAGGGCTAACATCTACACTTCAACACCCAAATGATAGGACCAAATTGAGGATTTTAGCTTTCCACTCTAAAATCTCCAATTCTACGCTCGATAATTTTTATTTCCCTATTTATTTGCACCAAATTGGGGATTTTAGTCTGTCACTCTAAAATCTCCAATTCTACGCTCGATAATTTTTTTTCCATATTTATTTGCACCCAACTTTTCACTCTAAAATCTCCAATTCTACGCCCGATAATTTTATTTCCCTATTTATTTGCACCCAACTTTCCTCTAAAATCTCCAATTCTACGCCTGATAATTTTATTTCCCTATTTATTTGCACCCAACTTCTAATCTAAAATCTCCAATTCTACGCCCGATAATATTATTTCCCTATTTATTTGCACCCAACTTCCGAGGGCTTTGAAAATCTCCAATTCTACGCCCGATAATATTATTTCCCTATTTATTTGCACCCAACTTCCAAGAGCTCCAATTCTACGCCCGATAATATTATTTCTCTATTTATTTGCACCCAACTTCCAAGGGCTTGGTCCAATTCTACGCCCGATAATATTATTTCTTTATTTATTTGCACCCAACTTCCAAGGGCTTTTACAATTCTATGCCCGATAATAATATTTCCCTATTTATTTGCACCCAACTTCCAAGGGCTTTGATCATTCTACGCCCGATAATATTATTTCCCTATTTATTTGCACCCAACTTCCAAGGGCTTTGACCACCCCGAATATTGGATGTAATCCTCACNATGCTTGTTTACTGAATCTGCGGCTAGGCTGGGAGGATACCGGCTCTCACTTCGGAGCTCCCACGTTCCCCCCACCTGAGGGCTAATATCTACACTTAACACCCAAACGATAGGACTGAATTGGGGATTTTAGTCTGTCACTCTAAAATCTCCAATTCTAACACCCAAATGATAAGACCGAATTGGGGATTTTAGTCTGTCACTCTAAAATCTCCAATTCTACCCCCGATAATAATATTTATATATTTATTTGCACCCAACTTCAAAAAGCTTTGACCTCCCTGAATCTTAGATATAATCTTCACTTTAGTTGTAAAACTCACNAAATCTCCAATTCTACCCCCGATAATAATATTTATATATTTATTTGCACCCAACTTCAAAAAGCTTTGACCTTCCTGAATCTTAGATATAATCTTCACTTTAGTTGTAAAACTAACAATATTTTAACAAATCAATTGACCATATTGAAAGTAAATTAAGATCACNACACCCAAACGATAGGACCGAATTGGGGATTTTAGTCTGTCACTCTAAAATCTCCAATTCTATGCCCGATAACATGGTTTCCCTATTTATTTGCACCCAACTTCCAATGGCTTTGACCTCTCTGAATCTTGGATGTAATCTTCACTTTAATTGTAAAACTCAACATATTTTAACAAATTAATTGGCCGAATTGAAAGTAAATTAAGATTGAAGTGAAAAGATCATCTCAATTTCTTAAAAATTTTTATGGCTTTNATGAGAAAAACACAACAAAACTCGGAATTCATATATAAAATCAAAGTCATACAAACTACAGCAAGTAAATAATTTATCTCTCAATTCTCCCAAAGAACACTCCTCGAAGTTCCTCTGAATCTCTTCCTTTCTTTACAACACACATAATTCTTTTTCGAAGTAGCAATGAGGAATAAATCTCTCACTTTCCGTCCACTCTTACAATTTCTCAAAGAAATCCTCACAATTTTTACACACTAATGGAACTTCTCTAACCTCTAGAANTCTCAATTCTCCCAAAGAACACTCCTCGAAGTTCCTCTGAATCTCTTCCTTTCTTTACAACACACAAAATTCTTTTTCGAAGTAGCAATGAGGAATAAATCTCTCACTTTCCGTCCACTCTTACAATTTCTCAAAGAAATTCTCACAATTTTTACACACTAATGGAACTTCTCTAACCTCTAGGGNATCTATTCCATAAATATAAGTTCAGGAATGTATTTAGGTTTTCCCTTAGGTAGGTCTAGTGAAGCCAATTTTTGATTAGACATATCCTCAAGCTTCTCCTCACATCCATAATTTTTTTCTTTCTTTTCTCTTTTTCATTTGGATTGCTTTCAATCTTATATATTTTTCTTTCTTTTCAGGGATTGTTTTCAATCCTTTATTTTTCCTTTTTCAAGTGAGGATTACTACATCTGGATAGCCTTTAATGATTTTGAACTTCATTTCTTTCCCTAAATTTGAAACTCAAAGCATTCCTTTACCTTATAAATATTTCATAGTTTTTCCATCATTGAATAAATTTGAAACTCAAAGCATTTCTTTACCTTATAAATAATTCATAGTTTTTACATCATTGAGCTCCAATCTTTTCTTCTCAAATGAATTTCCAGGTTCTTTATACTTCAGAATATAGTTTCCTTTACTTTAAACAATCTTTTCTTCTCAAATGAATTTCCAGATTTTTAATACTTCAAAATATAGTTTCCTTTACTTTTTTGAAACTCAAAGTATTCCTTTACCTTATAAATATTTCATAGCTTTTACATCATTGAGCCCCACGAAACTCAAAGCATTCCTTTGCCTTATAAGTGATTTTAAACATCACCTTTCTTTCCCTAAATTTGAAACTCAAAGCATTCCTTTATCTTATAAAAATTTCATAGCTTTTACATCATTGAGCCCCAATCTTTTTCTTTTCAAATAATTTCTAAGATTCTTAATATTTCAAAATATAGTTTTCTTTACTTTAAATAGTTAACTATAGTCAAGATATAGTTTCCTTTACTTTAAATAGTTAACTATAATCTTATTCTTTTATACTAAAATTTCTTAAGTTAAAAAATTAAATTTTATTACAAAATTATTTCTTTAAATATTTCATAATATTTAAATAGCTACAAAAATATAGTTACTTGAATTAAATTCACTACATAAAATCATATAAATAATTTTTGAAAATAATTAAATAGAGGACATCTAATAGCTAATCTTTTTCATCCCTCCCCCAAACTTAAAATTTTAAATATGAAATAATACAGGTGGAAAAAAAAACTATAAATATAAATCATACCTCAGTATTGTAGGCATTTTTATCATTCTGAAATTTTTGCAGGCCTTCTCAAATTCTTACTTCACCTGGTCTGTAATATTAGGAACTTTCTACACATATAAATCATTAGAGGAATTTCTGGGTAATGAAATTTTGAAATATGTATAAAACTAAAACATTAAACAAGCACAACATTTCCTAACACAACCACAATACTAAACAATTAAAACTAAAATACGAATTAAAAATCACATTGCATTACAATTCACAATATTACTCAACATCTGTTAAACTACACATGCAAATTTAAACTATAACACTAAAAAATCATCCAAGTACAACGAAATAATAAAAATGAAAGTCCAAATACACAAACATCCATTTTTGTTATAAAAAGATTACAAAAATAAAAGTACAAATATAAGTACATCAATTACATTCAAATATCAAAATCCCAAGCTATATCTTCATCGCCTTAATGAGTGGTGGATCGGGATGATACTGAGTATACCGGGGGCACTCAGGAAAAGTAACATCAGGCTCACCATTATAGTGTCGGGCCTGAGCTTCATAATAAGCTACCTCAAAATTTGAATTCCTCTGAAGTTAATCACTATCTTAATTGTGTCGACGTTCTAACCCTCCAATCCTTTCATTTATCAATTCTATGCTCTTCCACTGCAAGGTCAACTCATTCAGAAAATTATAGAGGGTAGGGGAACTAGGAGGTGGAAGGTCATAACTTGTAGAGGGAACATCTCTACCAGTAGAAGGTTCTTGACTTCTATTCTCAATTCTCCATTTCTCATTAGGTTCATAAGTTTTCAAATTAGCTTTACTAATGGGTTTCATAGAGTAAACCTATTCCTCATCTCCAATTTCCACTCCAAAAAGTTTGCAAATTGCATAAATAAGTCCAGGATGTCCTAGACCTCCACCTGCTCACTCCTCACAGTAGTCTATATATTCTTAAGAATAATTCTCCCCACATTTATAGTTCTATTATTCTGAATACAAAAATTCAGAATAGCTCTATCTCTAGTTACCTCACTTTGGTGATATGTTGGTAACAGTGTAGAGGAAATGAAATAGTGCCACACTTAGAGGTGGCATTCAGGCATGGAAGCAGAAAAATTTACCCGTTCTCGCTGTTTTATCTTCCATGTTCCTTTCCCATCAAGGAAGCAGAAAAATTCCCGTTCTCACTGCTTTATCTTCCATGTTCCTTTCCCATCAGTGAGAAAGTTGATCACATCAGTGAGGGGGCCTTCCATTATACTAAAGGATTCATATTGGCAGCTATAAGAGTCTGAGACTTCATAAAAAGTGTTGATGCGGGCGGCAGTAAACTCAACAGGAAATCCACGCACTTGAACAATTCCATCCTCAGAATAGATTACATTGGCACAAAACTCCTTCTTAACATTTGCATCAGCTTTATTGGTGGTGTAACAAAAGTTTTCCCACCTCTGCTCGGCAAAAACTCGTTCGATTTCTCCTCTTGGACTTTCAAAAACTCGATCTTGTATGCACTTCTTTCCTTTAAATATGGAAGTAAATTTTGTTTGGGCCATCGCATTGACGAAGCGAGACTTGTCGAACTTAACCTGTCTCTTTTGTTGTGGAGCCATTTCAATCTAATCAAATTGTAGAAAATTTCCAAAAATTACTTTAAATATGCAAATCATGACTTCCAATATTAATTCTAAGAGTTCAACATTAAGATCCATGAATTTCTTCCTAAATTTTCTTCGCATTTTCACATTTTTCAGATCTCTTAAATGTGAAAGAAATCCATGGTGAAAATCAAATATTTTTAGTTTGGAGTGAAGCTCTTACATAGAGATGATCAAATCTAGTGTCAAAAATCCTTGAAATTGCCTCCCAATCCAAGGTCTTTCAAGCCCTAGTTTGAAAATGACTTTTTTAGGAGGAAGGGGATGATGAATAGTGACAGTTGACTGGGCAAAATTGCGGTTAAAGGTGTTTTTTTGTGAGCTCGCCATCGACAGGGTTGATGGCGCCGTCGGTGGGTTGATCCGCCGTCGGCGCGCTCTATTGGAATTAAATCCTAAGTCTCAGGAAAAATCCGCCGTCGGCGGCGTCGAGGGTGCCGTCAGCTGGCTCAATTGATTTTGTCCAAATTCCGAATTTTTGCAATTTCAATCAATTTCAAGCCTTAACAACATCTTTTTAATCATTATAGATATAATTTTTAGTGACTAAATGACGTACTTACCACATATAAACTTTCACAACACAAAACATCACATTTATATATAAATTCCAAGGGGTAAAATATACGTTACATAACACACCTAAATTTGGTATTTTCTCAACCTCAATACATTAATTCAGCGATAACACACCTAAGTTTGGTATTTTCTCAACCTCAATACATTAATTCAGCGTCGCAATCCAAGCCACAACACTCAAATTGCGGTATTTTCTCAACCTCAATACATTAATTCAGCATCGCAATCCAAACCACAACACTCAAAACTGGTATTTTCTCAACCTCAATACATTAATTCAGCGTCGCAATCTAAGCCACAACACTCAAAACGCTGAAAACAAAACATCTTATGCTTAGTCTCAACTATACATAGATCTAAAGCATAATTCTAAAGCAAAGCAAATACAAAATTCAAATCAAAATACAAAGTTAGACAAATAGGTAGTAATATAAATCTACTAATCTTCAGACTCGGTACTAGATTCTCCTTAAAGATCACCCATTAATTGCACATGAACGAAGAGGTTGTAGAAGGGTCAGAATGGAAACTCTTTAGTGGAATCCGCTTCTATTAACTCCATCCTCCTCATCAATCGTATGAAGCTATCTTCTAAATGTCCAGAGTGCTCAAAATGTTCTTTCATCCTCCACTCTAGATGATCGAAGAAATCAGAGCTATTATGTATCGCATTCATGGCATTTTGTACCTCTTTTTCTAATTTCTTGCTTTGACACAGGATCACCAGAGTCTTGTCAAGAACTAAGGGTTAAACTGACAGTGAATTTTGAGATGATTGATCTACTATAATGGCCATGTCATTTTCATCTTCAAAAGCTGGGAATATCTCAGTTAGGTCCAAAGGCTTCCAAGGTAGCAGTACCTTTTCCCAATTTTCATATGACACTTGGAACTAACTGCAAAGTGAGAAAATTTTGGAAGAGTGTGTCCAAGCCCATAGTTGATCCATGAACGATCAGGCCCAAAACCGACTTCACAATTATAGATCCAATGTTGATCGACAAGTTGATCCATGAACGATCAGGCCCAAAACTGACTTCACAATTATTGATCCAATGTCGATCGGAAGTCCCCTTTGGATGCAGTAATTCAAAATAACACTTTCTTTAGAAACTTTTCCGATCTTCATTGTCGCTAACAATTTTGCATAAATGAAAAACTGCAAATGTTTCGAAACGGGATTTAAGAGTGTCGCAGAAAAACTAACATACCCGTTTTTTCTTGTTTCCTAGTCGTCAGTTTTGTCCGTTAAATATTGGTAATTTTCATTCATCTGGTTTCTCGTTGGGAAGAAATTGGAATAGTGGCAAACAAGAAGATTTTTGAACATGTATAATTTGTTGATCCATGCAGGAGTGAAAGTGATCCATCTTCCTCGCACATAAACAACTCCCTGGTTGATTCTGTGTAAATTTGCATAGAATTCTTTTACCACAGGAACTAATACGACGGCGGTAGTGTAGAACAACACTTCTCATCTTCACCGTACTATCGTTTCTTCAGTATCCATCATGGGATTATTCAATCCACGATTTACAAATCCTCATTCCTTGATCAATCTTTTCTTCGTCAGTAACTTGTTGAAGTTTTGCTGCGCTTCCGCACTAATAAACTTTTGTCGATTGAAAAATTTCATTCTGCAATTATCAAGGAAATTGAACGTCATACAAATGAAATTGGTGGAGTTTCACTTCATTTTTGGAGGGAAAATATGAACTAGGAATCAAATTTTTTAGTTTAAAAAGATTATTCCCGTTCAAAAATCACCAAAAACTGCCATTTGAACCCATGTAACTACCATTTCACCGGTATCACCGTCGGCAGGGTCGATGGCACCGTTGGTGAGCCTCTATATTAATTTTTCCTTGACTTCAGGAAAAACCAGCCATTAGCGGCGTCGGCAAAATTTTCACAAGTTTTGCTCTGTTCCGAATACGTTCCAATTTTTCTCTTGGATCCAATTTTTAAGATGTTTCAAGGGTAAATAAGAGTAGTAGAGCTTAATACTACCACATACTAACGATAATTTTAAATAAAAACTACTATAATTGTGATAAAAATAAAGATAAATATGGATTGCCTCCCATAAATCATTTGGTTTAACGTCGTCAGCCCGACCTATTCAGGTGTATGGGTTGCCTCCCATAAAGCGTTTGGTTTAACGTCGTCAGCCCGACCTATTCAGGTATTATTCGGGTTGACTGATCATTAAAACCTCTTTAAAATTTGGTCTTTTACCCTCATAATATGGTATTAATCTGTGTCCATTTACTTTAAATCTATTTCCCGTCTTCTGATCTTCAATTTCAATAGCTCCGTAAGTATAAACTCGAGTCACAGTAAAGGGTCCTAACCAACGAGACTTCAATTTCTCAGGAAATAACTTCAGCCTAGTGTTGTAAAGTAAAACTTTTTATCCCGGTTCAAAGTTCTTCTGGTTAATCTTCCTATCACGCCATAACTTTAATTTTTCCTTATAAATTCTACATTATCATAAGATTCATTTCTTAATTCTTCCAATTCATTTAATTGTAACAATCTCTTCTTAAGTTGTTATAATAAGACTCATTTCTTAATTCTTCCAATTCATTTAATTCAAAGTTCTTCTGGTTAATCTTCCGATCATGCCATAACTTTAATTTTTTCCTTATAAATTCTCTTGTCCTGGTTTAAATTTCTTCTGGTTAATCTTCCGATCATGCCATAACTTTAATTTTTCCTTATAAATTCTACCATTATCATAAGATTCATTTCTTAATTCTTCCAATTCATTTAATTGTAACAATCTCTTCTTAAGTTGTTATAATAAGACTCATTTCTTAATTCTTCCAATTCATTTAATTCAAAGTTCTTCTGGTTAATCTTCCGATCATGCCATAACTTTAATTTTTTCCTTATAAATTCTGTCGTTATCATAAGACTCATTTCTTAATTCTTCCAATTCATTTATTTGTAACAATCTCTTCTTACCAAATAAGATTCATTTCTTAATTCTTCCAATTCATTTAATTGTAACAATCTCTTCTTACCAGCATATTGACTCATTTCTTAATTCTTCCAATTCATTTAATTGTAACAATCTCTTCTTACCAGCATCTTTAAAATTATAATTGAATTCTTTAATCGCCTAATATGCTTTATGTTCCAATTCTACTGGTAAGTGACAAGTCTTTCCAAAAGTCATTCTGTAAGAGTCATTCCAATAGGAGTTTTATAAGCAGTCCTGTAAGCCCATAATGCAGTATCAAGTCTAGTGGACCAATCTATTCTATTAGGGTTTACAATTTTTTCAAATATTTGTTTAATCTCTCTATTAGAAACTTTAGCTAACCCACTAGTACAGTTTTCTCAAGTATTTGTTTAATCTCTCTATTAGAAACTTCAGCTAACCCACTGGCTTGTGTCTTTTCAAGTATTTGTTTAATAGGCAGTAGAGATTTGATGAATAATATTAAATTTTTCTGCCAATCTCTGAATATATTTATTGCTAAAATGGGATCCTCTACTAGTGATAATCATTCTAAGCATTCCGCATCTAGTGAAAATAGGATCCTCCATCAGTAATAATCATCCTAGGCATTCCGTATCTAGTAAAATATTTTTCATTAACCTCCGTCAGTGATAATCATTCTAGGCATTCCGTATCTAGTGAAAATATTTTTTATTAAAAATCTCGAACACTTTTAGCGTCACAACGAGGTAAATCTTGTGCTTCAATCCACTTTGAAACATAGTCTACCGCAACTAATATGTATAAGTTCCCATATGAAGGGTTTAGCGCCACCAGCGAGGTAAAGCTTGTGCTTCAATCCACTTAGAGACGTAGTCTACTGCAATTAATATATACAAGTTCCCAAATGAAGGAATAAATGGTCCCATAAAATCTAATCCCCAAACATCAAATATCTCAACTTCTAACATGAAATTTAGAGGCATTTCATTTCTTCTAGATATATTGCTTACTCATTGACATTAATCACAAGTTTTTATGTATCTCTAAACATCTCTAAAGATAGTAGCCCAATAAAATCCAGCTTGTAAAATTTTATAAGCAGTTTTATCACTCTCAAAATGTCCTCGAAATTCAGAATCATGACATTTCTGAATGATTAACACAGTTTCTTCATAAGGTACACATCTCCTCATAATCAAATCCTTACGTTGTTTATATAAATAAGGTTCATCCCAAAAATATGCTTTTACATCATGAATGAATTTCTTTACTGTTGCAATGTCAGCATAGGTGGCAAAATATCACTTACAATATAGTTAACAATATCAGTATATGTTGCAATGTTAGCATAGGTGGCAAAATATCACTTACAATATAATTAACAATATCAGCATATCATGGTATTTTCCACTCATTAACATTATAAAGTTATTCATCAGGGAAATTGTTTGTAATTTTGTTGTCAGTGTCAGATGATTCATGGTTTTCTAATCTTGACAAATGATCAGCAATTTGATTTTCAGTTCCCTTTCTATCAATAACCACAAGATCAAATTCTTGCATCCAAAGTATCCNTCAGAGGTAGAGGAAGCAAACAAAATTGAATCGTCGCTCTGATTGTGGGGGCATGGGGGCCTCAAAGCACACCGGTGGAGCCCTCCCACATACAAAGTACAAGAGGAGGTTGGTAAGACTTTTTTTTGCATTAAATCTTATTTTACAATAAATGTATGCTAACTATTTCATCACACTAGCAAACACTGGAGCAAGGACAAGATCCAACTGCTACAGAGTTACACGAGCGCACCCATAGGAGGCAGTCGGATCAGTCTTGGGTAGACAACAAATCACAGGAGATCAAGTAATTCACAAGATTAATAAGTATATAGTACAAAAAATATTAAAATTTATTTAGTATCTCACTTTCATTTATCACATGTTTTGTAGTAGGTCTTCCTAAGACTCAAGGAGAGCTGATCTTAGCAGTCGGTCTGTGGTTCAGGTAAATCTCACGATCCTTCTAAGTACGACCTCTCGAGGGAGGTTATTGGAGGGAAGAAGAAGGGTAGGGTCTACGAGTTGGGGTTCCAGGCACCGACCTATGATGCCTGCCTAGCCTTTAGCACATCAGATGCATCCACTTCCACTTCGCAAAAAGAAGAGATGTGTAGCCAGGTTGCTGTAGAGGTTGTTGCCCAAGATGAGGGCAGAGAATGAAGCAGTGCTG
Source organism: Phalaenopsis hybrid cultivar (assembly GCA_002079205.1). Classification (NCBI taxonomy): domain Eukaryota; kingdom Viridiplantae; phylum Streptophyta; class Magnoliopsida; order Asparagales; family Orchidaceae; genus Phalaenopsis; species Phalaenopsis hybrid cultivar. The sequence continues at coordinate 7,737 of JXCR01062885.1, read as the reverse complement.
CGTTCAGAATTGCAGAATGGGAAGGAGTCAGTGCAGGATGAGGGTGAGGATGATTATGAAGAGGAGAGNAGTTCTAGTCTTCTATTCATTTCAAGAATGACTATATGTTGCAATATTAAGTCACTTAGAATATTTAAAAGAGAGGAACTTCATGAGAACTCTACTAGTAAAACATCTATTCCATAAATATAAGTTCAGGAATGTATTAAAGTTTTGCCTTTAGATAGGTCCAGTGAAGCCAACTTTTGATTAGGCATATCCTCAAGCTTCTCCTCACTTTCATAATTTTTTTTTCTTTTCTCTTTTTCATTTGGATTGCTTTCAATCTTATATATTTTTCTATTCTTTCAGTGATTATTTTCAATCCTTTCTTTTTCCTTTTTCAAGTGAGGATTGCTATATCTGGATAGCCTTTAATGATTTTGAACTTCACTTTTCTTTCCCTAAATTTGNTAAATTTGAAACTCAAAGTATTCCTTTACCTTATAAATATTTCATAGTTTTTAAATCATTGAGCCCTAATCTTTTCTTCTCAAATGAATTTCCAGATTCTTAATACTTCAAAATATAGTTTCCTTTAATTTAAATAGTTAGTTATAATCTTATTCTTTTATACTAAATATCTTAAGTTACAAAATTAATTTTCATTACAAAAATATTTCCTTAAATCTACTATAATATTTAAATAGTTACAAAAATATAGTTACCTGAATTAAATTCACTACATAAAATCATATAAATAATTTTTAAAAAATATTGAAATAGAGGACATCTAATAGTTAATATTTTTCTTCCCTCCCCCGAACTTAAATTTTTCAATATGAAATAATACAGGTGAAAATAAAAACTCTAAATATAAATCATACCTTAGTATTTCAGGCATTTTCATCATTCTGAAATTTTTGCAGGCCTTCTCAACATTTCTACTTCACTTGCTCTGTAATATTAGGAGCTTTCTACACATATAAATCATTAGAGAAATTTCTGAGTAATGAAATTTTGAAATAAGTATAAAACTAAAACATTAAACAAGCATAATATTTCCTAACACAACCACAATACTAAATAAAACAATTATAATTAAAATGTGAAAATAAAGATCACATTACATTACAATCCACAAAATACTACTATCTATTTAAACTCACATGGCACATTTAACTATAACACTTATAACAAAAATTAAAATTATCCAAGTACAACGTAATACTAAAAATGAAAGTCCAAATACACAAACATTATCCATTTCTATTAACAAAATCACAGAAATAAAAGTACAAATATAAGTACATCAATTACATTCAAATATCAAAATCCCAAGCTATGTATTCATCTCCTTGATCAGCAGGTGGGTTGGGTTGATACTAAGTATACTGAGGGCACTCAGGAAAAGTAACATCAGGCTTACCTCTGTAGTGTCGGGTCTGAGCTTCATAATAGGCTATCTCAAAATTTGAATGCCTCTGAAGGTACTCACTATCGTAATCGTGTTGACGTTATAAACCTCCAATCCTTTCATTTATCAATTCTATGCTCTTCCGCTGTAAGGTCAACTCATTCATCAAATCAGAGAGGGTAGGGGAACTAGAAGATGGAAGGCCATAACTTGTAGAGGGGACAACTCTATTAGTAGAGGTTCTTCACTCCTACTCCCAGTTCTCCATTTCTCATGGGAATCATAAGTTTTCAAATTAGCTTTACTAATGGGTTTCATAGGGTAAACCCATTCATCATCTCCAATTTCCATTCCAGAAAGTTTGCAAATTACATAAATAAGGCTAGGATGTCCTAGACCTCCACTAGTCTCACTCCTCGCCGTAGTTAATATATTCTTAAAAATTATTCTCCCTACATTTATAGTTCTATTAATCTGAATACAGAAATTCAGAATAAGTGATAGGTCGGTAACAGAGTAGAGGAAATAAAATAGTGCCACGCTTTAGAGGTGGCATTCAGCATGAAAGCGGAAAAATTTACCCGTTCTCGCTGCTTTATCTTTCACGTTCCTTTCCCATCGGTGAGAAAGTTGATCACATCATTAAGAAGGCCTTCCATTATACTAAAGGATTCATATTGGCAGTNAGTAATTCTAAGAGTTCAACACTAAGATCCATGAATTTCTTCCTAAATTTTCTTCACATTCTCAAATTTTTTGGATCTCCTTAAAGTGGAAGAAATCCATGGTGAAAATCAAATATTTTTAGTTTGGAGTGAAGCTCTTACCTAGAGATGATTAGATTCGGTGTCAAAAAGCCTTGAAATCGCCTCCCAATCTAAGATCTTTCAAGCCCTATATCGAAAATGACATTTTTAGGAGGAAGAGGATGATGAATAGTGGCAGTTGACTGGTCAAAATANCCTCCGCTCGGCAATAACTCGTTCAATTTCTCCTCCCGGACTTTCAAATACTCGATCTTGTATAAACTTCTTCTCTTTAAATATGAAAGTAAATTTTGTTTGAGCCATCACATTGATGAAGCGAGACTCATCGAACTCAACCCGTCTCTTTTGATGTGGAGCCATTTCAATCTAATAAAATTATAGAAATATTCTAAAAATTACTTC
>JXCR01062882.1:174831-193992 GCA_002079205.1 Phalaenopsis hybrid cultivar | reverse complement strand
GGGGGGGCTGGGGAGGTTTTGGGTGTAGGAAAACAAGAGACGCACATCACCTCAAAATGAATTACAAACAGAGCACCTTCTCGACTTTGCATACAGCCCTAGAAAGAAGAAACTAGGATGTCAATCAACAGCTGTCCTGACAAAAAACAAATCAAAAACTGAATACCTAATACAAAGGAAGCAAATATATAGACCCTAGATATTTAGGATTAAGCGCCGCTGTTTAAAGGAGGTGCCAAAACTCTAGAACGGAGCTGATTCGATAAGGCTCCATCACTTTTCTCTACACGCCCACGTCAGTCTCCCAGGGTTGGGGGAGCTTCGACTTCATCCATTGAAGTTTTTGCCTCCTCTTAATATGGAGTCATATCAAGCACATTGAAGGTGGCTGAGTTATTGTAATCTCCTGGGTTTGAAGAGTCTTAGACTACGTAAATATGAACATCGAGATCATTTCCTCACTCCAACAAGCAAAAAGTGGCAACATCTGGAAGGAACAACAACAAGGCTTGGAGAACTTCTCTTTCTTGGCTTTTTGTTCAAACAGGTTTTATTTAAACACAAAGAAAAAAGAAAATAAGTGCTCATACTTGTGCGCAACATTCCAAGCATGTTAGGATTTTTGTTAGGAACGTGAATAGCGCACATTTTCTTTTCTCCTTTATCCTTTTTGACTGCACCAATGTTTTGAAGGGCTAGGCCCTTTTTATTTGTACTTTTTGTAACCTTTTTGGCATATTAATTTAAGTGCAATATTTCAAAAGATCCCGCTTTGGAATAATATTCACAAGAGAGGGGATTCTATTATTTGGAAGTAGGTAACTGATTGGCCCAAGCCTTAAAGCACACTGTTAGATGGAAAATTGCCATCGGAAGGAGTTTTGGTTCACAGATTTGGCCCTTAACCGATGGCCCTCATTTATAAATGTCCAGGAGACAGCTGATAAAAACCTCTTGCGTCTTTTAAATTCCCCGGGCAAGGATTTCAGAAAACTTCAGCAACGCCTTGGGGAGGAGCTTGGCAACTGAATTATACAAATTCCAATCCATAATCAACACCAAGAGGATCACATGGAGCTCATACACACATACACGGGTAAAACAGTTATCGCCCTCTTATGAAGTCATGCTGGAAAGCAACCGCCACTAGTTCAGTTGGCTTAAGAAACTCAGGATTCACATGCACGAACAATTTTTTTTTTGGTGGAGAATCACTAATGCAGGGTTCTGAAGGCTGAATTGGTTGCAGAGTGCAGAACCGCTTCAGCCTTGTTGTTTGGCCAACCGGTCCAAGGGGTTCGGTTTTACCGCCCAAAGGGAGGGGCTTCTCACCCTCCTAGTTATCTATTAGTATATATATGTTGTTTTGACTGTTTGGGATTCAATTTCTGCTGAGTTTTCTGTAAGGGCAGTCATCGACATCAGTCATCCCCTTCCAGAGTTGTATCTGAAGGCGAAAAGATGTTTCGACTTTAACTCGTCCAAAGTGGTGAACTTCTAGTGGTGCTGTCGCTCAATCCCGCGGGAATATTTATCCTCACCCAAACCCTCAACAAACTTTTCAGCCATCTCCCTTTGCCTCTATTACAGTCATCCATCCGCTGTCCAGCGCAACCAGCCGGCCCCCTACATGCTTTCCTAGCCATCGGCAAGTCCAACCTGCACTCCAATACCTCCAGCCCCCTGTTGATTGCTATCCAGCGGCTCCTCCCTGTGCCACACTAACTCCAGTCACCAGTTCGTTGTTGTCCAACGACTCCTCCAAGTGTCACCTTGTCGCCAACCACCTGTATTTTGTTGTCCAGTCGCACCCTTACCACCACCAATCTCCTGCTTCCACTAACACAACTGCAGCCCGCTACTTGCATCCTTGCCCTAGATAGTCTTTGGTGTTTTGTGTTGTTATTTTCCTATTGTCAAGTGTCTTTGTAGAAACCTCTTTTGAATTTCAACAGTAATATTTGCATTTCTATTGTGATTTGGGTTAACTCCGGCGTCGATCACTCTAAAGGCAATGCCAACCAATTGTTGGCTGTTTGAAAGAGGTCTCAATAATGATATTCTTTGCTTGGGGCTGCAATGTTCAAGAGGATATTAATCATGTTACCACAAAATGTAAGGTTGATGTTACAGTTAAACAAAAACTATAGCAATGGGGCATTTTTACTCTGAATTTCAACAATATTCAAGAAGCCACTCAGGTGCTCGCTAAGTTTGACAACAAAAATGCTAGTTAATTGCTATTTATTGTAAAGTGGCGTATCAATACTGGCGCACTAGAAATACAAAACAGCATGCAGGGCCGTAGGAACTCCTGCTACTGCCTCCACTACACTTGAAGCTTTGACCTCTAATCACAAACTTTAGCTTGAGGAGTAATGGGACACTAACCAGCCTTATAGACTTATCCAAACTCCTCTTCGATGTACCCCCACCCTCCCGGTTGGCTCAAATTTAATGTGGACATGGCTATTATTCCATCTAGTAAGGGGGGCATCAGCATTGCTATAAGAGATGAGAAAGGCAACCTTATTCTTGCAGTTGGCAGATCTATTGAAAATTGGGATGTTGCACATGTTGTACTCATGGTGATCTCCTCTATCAAGCACTATGTGGAAACATGGATGTATGACGGTATCATTATTGAAAGTGACAACAAAAATATCATTGTTTCGCTCAAACAAGCAAAGAATGCTAACACTTGGAGGGAGCAACCACAAAACATGGAGAACCTGTCTTTCCTGACTTCATTTAAACAGGTTTTATTTCATCATTAAGAAAGAAAAACGAACATAATTGCTCATACTTGTGCAAAAAATGCCATACATGTTAGTTTATTTGGTAAAAATGTTGATAGCCAACATTTCCTTCTCCCTTTTGTCGATTTTGACCGAGCTCATGTTTTGACGGGCTAGACTCATTTTGTATTGTTTTCTACTCCTTTTGGCTTATATTAATGCAACATGCCATATTTCAAGGGATCCCACTATTGGTTGCGCTCTCCTAAAGCACCTGGGGAATTTTCCCCACTAGCAAACAATAATATAGATTGGTCCAATCTTCTGGAGGTATATTACGGAACTAAACCGAGCCTTCTTGCTAAGTATATTTTTTCGAATCCTCTAAAAGTATCCCAAGGTCGGATCAACCTGATATGAAGTAAGGCTAGTCTGAATCTTATAGAAGGATGATAACCATGACAGTAAGCTATCTTACATGATACCCTAAAACTCACTCTATCATAGCTGTATTATATCTGCAGCTAACTTTTCTATCTCGCAATCCCTTGTCATCACCAAAACTGATCCTCCTGATGCTTCTCTGCTAGCAAGGGCACCTGTAATCTCGGACTCCGTAGAAGGTAGAATGATGAAGCATTTTCCATCTTTGATGAATGAGTGTGTTCATTTACCCGTCATATTGAATATGACGATCAAACTATCACGGTCTCCCCAACAAAAGATGACAGACATCCATCGGCACTAAATCTCTCTAAACTTGATCCTCCAGTAGAATCCCAATAAAAAACTCCACGAGACGTCTTCATGCAATGTTGTTAATGTTCTCCTTCTTTAACCACATCAAGAAATACGGCTAGGAGTGTCTCTAAGCCAGGAGGCTCAATTTGTCCACTATTTGTGTAGATGTCATGTTCTCGTTACTCCGTTAATTGATTATGAGACAATAAATTTCCCTTCACAGTGCAACGTGTGTAGAATATGTTGTGGAGAAGCCACTACTGTTCCCTTGTAGCATTAATCTATAGGACTCGTCGAACCACAAGCATCTCGCCCTCATCCGATGAAAGATGGTGCTCTTCAACCTTTTTATCAGCTACCTCTTTGTTGTTAATTTCCTTTACTGCACCCTGCTCGATAAAGAACAAAACTCGACTCATCTGAAAACTGGACGCGATGTGATCAAATCCATGGCATCTGAAGCATTTCCTAGCTAGGACTGTCATTAATGTGCTACTCTTCTCAGGCTTCTTCTCACTCTGAGTAGCTACGTCCTTTTCCTGACTAGTCTTCTCAACTCCCTAAGGCGTGCTCATCATGATGTCTCCACTTGAGAGTAGCTGTCTAAATGATGGTGGGCACCTACTCTTCTTCTATTGTCTCTTCACCTTCAGTGCCAATGGTCTGGACTTCACCCAAAGATCAGAAAGGTTGTAGCTAGACCACATTACTGATAGCGAGCTTCAAGCCTCCCAAGTACTTGACTATCTTGTGCTCCTCTAACTCTATCAGTTCACATTTCAGCATGAGCTGCATAAACTTCTTTATGTATTCTAATAATAGGTCCCTCTCCCTCTATTGTAGGTAGTGGAGCCAAAGAAAGGATCCTTATGATAGTGTGAGGGTAAGTACTGTCGCTACAACTCTCTTATCATCTTTTCACAAGTACAAATCTTGCTCCACCCTTCTGTATTCCTCTCCCTCTTCTCCCACAACAATAAAACACTCATCTTTACTTTGATAGCAACAAGTTTTACTTTCCAGTCATCTAACACCTCCTTCTATTCAAAGATCATCTCGACGGTCTGCAACAACTCTATGAAGTTATCCAGATTCATCCTCCCCTTGAAATTCGGTATGTCCACTTTCAGTTCAAGGTCTCTTTATCTTCCAACATGCACTCTGTCTTTGTATCATCTAGCAAGCACTTCGTCTCAGCCTCCTCTAATATGCATTTTATCCCTTGGCATCCTCTGATATTGTATCATAAAAGCATTGTGGCATGTCTTCTTTTTCACTGAAATCACCCCTACAAAAGGGATTCAGGTCATCTTCTCTCTCCTTGTCGGAGTTCACTACTACACTCGACAGTGACCTCTCCATGAGTTCTTTCCTCAATGTCATTGAGCCATTGTAACACTAAGAGAAGTTCTCAGTGTGTCTCTTCCATGATAAACTCCTGATTGGTGTCCTAAACTTAACTTTTCAGTAGCATCATTAGAGTTTAAAGTCGGAGGGGTGAAATAGGGTGTAGGAGTGATGTAGGGTAAAAAAGAAATTTTTTTGGGTGGCCAGTTCAAGAAAATTAGCAAAGAGAAGGGTGTTGTCTGGAGATAGAATTAGGTTTAATCATCCTAATTTTGTTTTAGTTATTTTGCATAAATTTTTTGTAAATAAAAAATAAAAAGAACTTAACAACCACATTTTTATTATTTGTTTAATCATCCTTTCGATTAAAATAAAAGACAAAAACTGAAAAACTAAAAAAGATATATACTATGGATAATTTCTAACCTGCATAGTCATGTCACATGTAATAGAAATGGAAAGACAAGAAATTTGAAATCGGCATTCAAATGAAAAATGTCTTTCAAAGTTGAGAGTTAGAGGAGATGTAACCTTGAGAATGAGGCACACTGAGCAAACTTCCCTGGGCAGTACACAACTTTGTTTACCTCAAAAACGAAGCGATCTTGAAGCCATTGAGGCCCTGTATTTTATGAGAATGTGAGCCGCCACAAAACAGTTTCAGGAAAAGAAATTACAAAATATGAAAATCAGCTCACCAAGCGTGACAGCATTTAGCAGCTTCCTGACGAACAATTCTTTTCTTATCATCAAGAGCTCCTGATAAAGCTGCCAGTATCTAAATTATGGTGTGGATCTAGTTAGCTAACACTAATAACATAACAAATCAGTATATCGAAGAAAAATGCTATATTTCCAAATACTGGATAACACTACTGTCAAAGGATAATTTTCTCTAAAGCAATTATCTTTGTCAGAACTGTATCAGTCATCCCAACAATTGGACACAATCAAGAAAAATGATTCATGTAGCTGACCCCACTTAGTGGCATAAAGGTCTGTTGTTGTTGATTATGTTTGCTTATCTTTAATTAGATTATCTTTATCTAACACGTATGCAAATCTCTATTCTATAATTGAAAGTCTGGTGTATTTCATTATCCTGCAATTATTATGAATCAAATAAAAAATATGACCGATAGCATCTTATCACTTTCTACTCCGATCCTCTCTTTCTTTCTCTCTCCCTCCCCTCTTAATTCCAACCTAATGACCAAACAAAAACCCAATTCCAAATCTGGTCCCAGAACCAGCTACGGGGAAAACAGCCCAGTACCCTAATATCATGAACGATATGATAATATATAATATACATCTTATAATTTCTCTTCATTCCTTAAATTTTTATGACACAATACTGACACCGAATAGTGCTTGCAAGAAAACACAATTAATGTTATACTAGACACATAAATATAATTCTACCACAAAGAATGATAAGAATGCGGACTCTAATTCCAAACCATAATATGTATAAATTAGGTTAACAGCAATTGTTTGATACACAAATTACAAATGCTATCTAAATCTGATCAAGAAAATGATAATGAAGTGGCCGTGACCAAAAAAAGAACACCCGGATTTTCTTTCCTCGATACCCAAGAGCTCCACAGCTGGGTCAACAAAATTGCTGGAGGTTAGAGCAAAGGGAATAGTTTCTATATAAAAACTGCAAAGAGACAGAATCTGATGTAGATAATTCTAGAATTGAGATTTATAGAATTCTGACATGGGAAGTGTACTTGAACCATTAATACCCTGATCTGCTTGCTGAAGTGGCTTTTGGTTTTACGAAATTTGCTTCTTGTTCAAGTTTTTTGACAATTGTCGGAGGGTTAGGGTTGCAGCTGGCTGAATTTCATCCCGAAGGCTAAGGAAAATAGCAAGACGTCTTTACTAAGAATGACCTGATCCTAGAACAGCCTGCACTAAAGCTCTCGAAGCTGCCACTGTAATGTTGAAGTAGGACAACCGAGATTCCTCTACTTCAACTGGACAACTCTTAAAAAGCAAAACAAGCGAACAACAGCATAGGCTAGGGAAAATAGCAAGACGATATCATGAAGTATGAACTGGTCCTAAATCAGCCCACACTAAAAATCTCGAAACAACCACAATAATTTTGGAATAGGACAGCCAAGATAGCTCTACTTCAACTGGATAACTGTTAAAAAGAAGAACAAACGAACAACAGGGTAGGCTAGGTGGCAATCAATCTTGGCAAGATCTTGAACCCCACTTTGCTTTCCTACTCCCCGCCTTCCCTAAACTAAGGGAAGCCACCCTGAGGAAAGAGAAATCCTACCCAAACAGGACAAAACAGAAACTAGCTTGCCAAAAAAACTCTATCTCCTAACGTAACAATGGGGTATTTATGAGAAAGGAACACCAAAGACCTAACTACTAAACTTCGCCTGATATAAAATAAGGCTAACAAAACTAAGGAGGAAAAAATAAATAAATAAAAACACAATCCCTAACCACGTCATGCTCCCCGATGGAAGAAGACTCGTCCTCGGTATCTAGTTCATTTTCATAGTCTAGTGAATGTCAACTACATTGAGGATGGTTGATACATTCATATCTTCAAAGAATTCAATTTTATTGACATTTTCTCTAATGCTTTTAATGACCATTTGGCTTGTTACCTTCAATTTAAGCTTTAGCAAAACGTACAAGAGGAGAACGCTTTTTTGCATAAATGAAGTCGAGCCTGACTGTTCCTTGAATGAAACAGAAGTGCTAGATTTATTTACTTGCTTTCGATGTTGAGCGCTTCCCTAATACATTTCTCGAATTTGAATGCATAAAAAAAGTACATATTTTAATCTCCTCAAAATGTTATAGTGCATTAACATAATATTGAAAAGTACTAACCATAGAAGTCAAATCTTATGAGGTGATGAGATTCTGGCCATATATAATATCCTAAGGACAAAATGATCCATAATTTGACTAATGGAAGATTGTAAGTTATGTATCACCGTCACTTCTAAAAATAAGTCATACTCACCTTAGACAAGCATCACATCCCAACACTTGTCCAGCACATCCCAACACTTGTCGGTCGGACACCATAAAATATGTATTTGTTTTTTTGGGCCCGCGCACAATCGAGATATGCTTTGACACTGTATCACATATGCACTCAACACGATTTGAGAAAAATGGGACACAACAACAACAAGCCTTTATCCCTCTAAGTGGGGTCGACTACATGAATCCTTTTTCTCCATTGTGTCCTATTGAGTGTCATTTTTCGTTTTAACTCCAACATATTAAGATCATCTTTAATACAATATGCCCAAATCTTTTTAAGGTCTACCTCTGTCTTCATAACATAAGTGGAATATACACATCTATTCCCCTACAAGATCATCAAATGATCGACGTTTAGTGTGACCAAACAATCTGAGACGACTCTAATCTTGTCTGCCACTGGAACTACATCAATCTTATCACTGATAAATTCATTTCACATTTTATCTCTAAGTGTCAAACCATTCATTTACCTAAGCATTCTCATCTCAGCAACACTTAACTTCGTTTTATGCTTCTCTTTTAAAGGCCAACAATCTGTGACATAGGCCATTTCAAGTTTCACCACCATCTTGGTAAATTTTTTCTTTCAGTCTAAGCGATGTTTTTCTATCACACAGTAGGCACGATGCATTCCTCCACTTCCAACAACCAACTTGAGTTCTACTAATAATATCCCCAACTATATCACCATCACTTCAAACAATGGACCTGAGATATCTAAAACAATCACACCTTTTAATGATTTGATCACCCATAGTTACAACTCAGCCACTAGAGCCACTACTACTACTAAAATTATATTCCATGTATTCAATTTCAGATCCATTCCCACGAAGGCCTCTAGACTCCAATGTAGACCTCCATAATTTAAGTTTTTTTTGAACTCTTTCTTTAGTCTTATTCACAAGAAGGATATCATCAACNCTCTAGTCTTATTCACAAGAAGGATATCATCAATAAAAAGAATACACCAAGGTACATCCTCTTATAAATGTCCAGTAAGAGCATCCATATAACTAAAGCAAAATGATATGGACTTAAAGTCGATCCCTTATTTAATCCAACTGAAATAGGAAAATATTTGGTCAATCTTCCTTCTGTTCATACACAAGTAGCAGCAATAGCATACATATATTTAATGACTTGAATATAAGTCATATCAACACATTTTTTTTCTAGAACTCTCCAAAGAAACAACTCTACAGAAACGGAGCGCGTGAAGTAGAAAATTATAAATATACGTATAGTCATAATTATAACTCATAGTCGAAGCCACCTTCTTTCTCATCGTGTCACAGTTCCCCCTAAAATTTGTCAAAATTGAACATCGAAGGTGCGTCAATATTCATCGAAGTCGAGCATTAATGGTTCCAACTTTTTTGGTTGAAGTCGGAGCCAAAGAACCATATTGCATTTGTCAAGGAAGAGCATTATAATTCTTTTTTGTACATTGAAGTCAAACATACACCCGCTATAGCATAAGTCGTAACTTTCTTTGTTGCAACCTGAGCAGGAGTCAACCTGTTACTGAAGCCGGTCCAAATGTCCCACGAACTTTGAGACAGTTGCACCAAATCTAGTATTCCCAAGAGAGCGGAGGTTACAACCGCCCGGTCTTGCGAGAAATAAAATTAACCGAGCAAAGACATCATCATTACAAATCCTAACAAACGGTCAAAACCATATCGCCTTCACAATTCCTTCACAAAAGACTGTTATCTTAAGGCAAAGATCTAGGTAATGAAGAATACCTTCAATACAAAAGTAATTAGAGCTTTTGGCTCTTTTTGATCAGTTTAGTCCAGGCTAAGGAGAAATTGACATGTTCACTTTTATTTGGAGCAAGGCCCACTCCTCCTTACCATTAAGTTTATATATATGATGTTTTTGTGTTTTAAGTCAGTTTTGATTCAGGTTTTAGTCAGAAAAGTTGTCAATGTCCAAGTTTCCCCTTCTAGAGGTGTATCTGAAAGCGAAGAGGTCCTCCAACTGTAACTCCTCATCAGGTGGTGTTTATCTACCCTTCCCAGACCTTCATCCCAACCGCCTAAATTGCTACCATCCCGGTCGAAATTGTTCTGTCAATAGTCTGATTGTTGTACAGCCACAATTCCTTTGTCGCCACTCTTCCATCACCCTACTGCAGTCCTCTTGTTGCAGCCCATGCTAACTTCTAGCTGCAAACCCCCCCCCCACCTCTACCCCACAACCACCTAACAACCGACCCTCACCTTGTGACCTTTCGACCATCCAACCCTCCATATACATTATTTCCCCTTGTCACCACCTTCGATTTGCGCCCTAGTTGGTGTTTGTGTTGAGTGTTTATTTTTCTTTCCTATTTCAGTGTGTTTTGTTGTAACCCCTATTTGTTTCCATAATAGAAGTTGCATTTCTAGTTTTCGCTTGGGTAAACTCTAATATCAGTTAGTATAAGTGCTAGCCTAACCCTAGAATTACTCTAGAGTTTCTAGCATCCAAGGTACCCAAAAGTTATCTCCACCCCCACCAAAATTTTTCTTTCCACGTCCAACACACCTCCCACCTATCCACAATCCCTGACCATGCCGCTGAGAAAACAATTTTCAGAATCCAATCTAGACTTTACCATGGGCGACATACAACAAATACTCGACAAAGTGGTACAACAGCCCGAGGCCATTGAGCAAAGGACCATGGGAGAGGTCAACACCGACCGTAATATTGAGATTTGTGGAGAGCGAAAAGAATGATTGAACCCCTTCCGTAGAGATGACTATAATGAAGAGGAAAATCAAGCAGAGCATGTCAGACTTCATTATCAAAGGAAATCGACAGAGGAAGCGCCTATTGGAAGGCACAATGATCAGGGAGTTAAGACTAACTTACTGAACTTCGATAGGAGGATGAATCCGATTGATTTTCTCGAGTGAATGCAGATTATTGAGCGGATTTTTAAATACAATGATGTGTTAGCTCGCCACCATCAAGTTGATTAAAAATGTATTTTTGTGTTGGTAAAACCTGAAGAGAGAGAGAAAGAGAGAGAGATGAAGAGAAAGACGAGATCAAATCACCTCTTGGGAGAAGATGAAAAAGACAATGCAATGATAATATCTACCCCCACACTTACCACCAAGATATTTTCATGAAACTCCACCACGTGCAGTAATAGGAGCTATCAATAGAGGAATATACAACAAATATTATGCAAGACAAGTTGAAATGTGAACAAAAAGAGGGATGAGCACTCCATAGCCAGGTATTTGAGAGTTCTAAAGTCCACCATTAGCAACAAGGTCCACCTTCAAACCTATTGGATACTGAGGGATGTGCAAACCTTAACACTAAAAGTGAAGAGACAACAGAGCAGCAAAGGTACCCCACTCAATCCAGACAACCCCCAACAACAGACGACTCTATCAAAATCACGTCGGGAAGAGTGGGAAGAACTAGACAGAGAACTCGCAAAGCAGATCAGAGTGGGAAGAAACCCGGGAAGAGTAGCACACCCAGTACAATTCGAGCCCGAAAAAATGCTTTTGATGCCACGGAGGCCACATCAACTCCAGCCGTCTGACGAGTCGAGTAGTGTTATTCGCCGAGCAAGTCGCAGTGAAGGAAGTTTGATGAAGACGCAGCTGAGAATTAGGGTGATGAATACCAACTCCAAGGAGATAAAAAGAGTAATGATATTTGTAAGAAGAGTTCTACTAATAAAACTACAAAGGGATCACTCGTAGTTAAGGCACAGTATCATTCGTTCCAGGTGTACGGTGAGAGGGAAAGTTTGCAACCTCATTATTGACGGAGAAAGTTGTGAGAATGTGGTATTAAATTTCATGGTGAAGAAATTAGATTTGACTACAAGGAAACACTGCCAACCCTATTCTATGACTACAAGGAAGAAATGAAATGAGATGCGAGTTGATCAACAGTGCCTAGTAGAGGTTTTCATTGCAAATTAACTACAATATCAAGTGTAATCTGACGTGGTGCCCATGGACGTCTGCCACATCTTGCTTGGGAGGTAATGACAATTTAATCAAAAGACGCAACACAATGGTTTATAGAACACTTGTGTGTTCACGAAGGAAGGAAACACATCATTCTCTTACCCATCAAAGATTCTCCAGTAGCTATAGTTGTCATGGATAAGTCTGAGGTCATACAAGCTACTTTTCTGCAATCAGTTTGCGAAGCACAGTAGCACTGGTCTTAATCATCTTAGAGGGGAATGGAGAGGATACAAATCCACCGGAGTGGCATAGTTGTTGTTAGCCGAGTTTTAGAATGTGATGGTTGACGTCTACCAGAGGGTTTACTGCAACTGAAGGATATTTAACACTCCATAGATCTTATCGCAAGGTCATTGTTACCAAACATGGCTGAATACATGTTGAGACCAACAGAGTACAAAGATTTACTACGGCAAGTGCGGGATCTCATTACCAGGGGACTGATGAGAGGAGGTATCAAATCGTGCACAGTTCCCGTGCTGATGATACACAGGAAGTATGTTTCATGAATAATGTGCATCAATAGTTAAGCTATCAACAAGATCACCATCAAATATCAGTTCCTATCCCACGCCTAGACATTACGCTCAATCAGTTACAAGAAGTCGTGTTTTCCAAGATTGATCTACGCAGCAAATATCATCAGATCAGAATGAGGTTAAGGGATGAATGGAAGACCGCCTTCAAGATCAAAGATATGTTGGAGTGATCTGTCATGCCATTTGGATTGTCCAATGCACCTAGCATATTCATAAGGCTAGTGAATCAGGTGTTTAATGAAGTTGGTTGTTTACTTCGACGACATCCTTACTGGAACATTTCATAGGAGCACTTGCACCATCTGAAGCGAGTTTTCAAGGTTCTGCAGTAGAGATATGATATGCCCACCAGAAGAATTGCTATTTCATGACAACGTGGGTATGTTTTTTGGGATATATTGTATCCAGTACAAACATTCAAATGGATCCTATGAAACCGATCAAGAGTTGGAAAACTCCTAGTCCTTTACTAAGCTGAGGCAGTTTTTGGGTTTAGCACTATTCGATGGCCAATTCATCATAAATTTCAACACCGTTATAAGTCCCCATATAGAGGTTTTAAAAGGGAGGAAAGTTCCAAAGAATAGAGGCAGCCCAATCCAATTTTGGAACACTAAAGGAGAAGGTGACACAAGCCAAAGTTTTAGCTTTATTGGGTTTTAGGCAGTTGTTCGAGCTGGAGTGTGATGGTTCTAATGTCGGGATCATAGTAGTATTGAACAAAAAAGGACACCCTATAGCCATCTTCAATGAGAAGATGAATGAATCCAGGAGAAACTATTCGACATATGACAAAGAGTTCTAGGCCATTGTGAAACCCTTCACCATTAGAGTCACTACTACTGACGAGCAAGTTTACTTTATTCACAGATTACAGGACTCTAAGGTTTCTCAATAGTCAGAGCAAGCTGAAAGGTAGACATGTGTATTGGGTTGAGTTGTTGGCATCATTCCAATTCGTGCTTCAGCACAAAATGGGAAGTCAAAATCAGGTAGCGGATGCTTTGAGTCGCCGCCATTTGTTGCTCGCCTTTATGCAGGCCAAAGTTGTGGAAATCAAGCTGGTGAATGATTTGTATGAGATAGATGAGAATTTCAGAGAGATTTGGGGACAAGGTCAGAACAGACCCGCATGACAATACGACAGAGCGAATGACTACCTATCCTACTAGAATCGATTGTCTTCCCAGATGTTTGTTGCGACAGTCCGTCATTCAAAAAAGTCACAGTGGAAGATTAGCGGGATATTTCGATAGAGACTAGACCCTCGCATCTCACAATAGTGAAGGAAATTTTTTTCTTAACTAGATTGACGGGGAGGGATGTGAAGCGGTGCATCAGGAAGTGCAGAGTTTGTCACCTACCCAAATCCAAAGTGCAAAATGCAGAGCTTTACGCATCATTACCAGTACCCGAGACTCCTTGGGCAGATGTCAGTATCAATATTGTGATGAGTTTTCCAAGGATTTAGCATAATAAAAATTCAGTGATGGTCAAGGTTGACGTCCCATGTATCATATTTGTACCTCAAGCAGATCATGAGGCTACATGGAATACCCTAGAACAACAAGTCTTATAAAGACGCCAAATTTCTGAGTCACTTATAGAGAACCCTTTGGGGGAAGCTTGGCACTAAACTTCAATTCAACTCGACAACTCATCCATGGATAGACAGTCGGATGGAAGTAGTGAATAGGAGACTAAGAAATCTCATGAGACGCCTCATTGAAAAGAACATCAAGAAGTGGAATTTGCTCCTACCCCAGGCCAATATGCATTCGATAAATCAGCGAGCCAAACTATGGGACAAAAACATTTCCTTGAAGGATGTGCATTTTGCATTAAAATAAAATCAAAAGCAACAAAGGGGAGCTATAAAAGCTACACAAAAAGAAAAGCGTGGTTAGCATCATCCACAATCACGCTAAAAAAAATTGAGGTCACAAGTGTGAGCATCCCAAACAAAAGACTTATCCAACGCTAGCCTAGCACAAAAAAGGGTTGCTTTAGTACATTAATTATAGGCAAAAAGAAAAATAACGTGTTTGAAATCGTTGAGGAAGGAAATACTGAGAGCATTGCTTCTCTGATGTTGTCATACCTTGGCCTTCGTGTTTCTTTGGAAGTATCTATCTAATCACAACGTCGTTATCCCCCTCAATAGTGAGGCCCTTGGCTTCATAAATCCACGGCTCCAAAATATTGTCGAGAGCAATCGCCGCTTCATATTCAACAGAAGAGCAATCCCAATGTAAGATGTGTTGGTCCGCTCTGACTAAAACCTCTCCCACCTCATTTTATATCACCATGCTGAGACCAGCCGAGTTGTTAATCAAGAGAGCACCATCAATGTTGGCCTCTATCCATCCTGGAAGAGGGAGAAGGAGGGGTCGTTGAACTGGTTGGCTACTATCCAACAGCCGCCCAGTCCCCTCCAAACCTCAAAAGCCTTACTGTCGCACCTTCCAACCACGATTCCTCTGCCATAACTCTTCCACCACACTAACACAGTCCTCTTGCTACTGCCCATAACACCTTCTAACTGTCAGCCACCTAACAACACCTTTATCACCTTCCCTTGTTGTCGCCCTCCCCTTGTCACCTTTTGACCATTCAGCCCTCCATATCCACTATTCCCCCTCAAACCACAAAACCACTACCTTTTATTTGTGCCCTAGTTGGTGTTTGTGACGGTGTGTGCTTGTTGTAACCACGATTTCTTTTCGTAACAAAAGTTGCATTTCTTGTTATTCTTTGGGTTAACTCAGGTTTCATTACCTTTACATTAATAAAATTGCTTAAGTTCAATTATTAAAATTCCAAAATTTCATAAAAACTTCATTAATGGATTAATTGAATGAAAGAGGTGAGATAAGTGTCAACTTGAACACATAATTTGTAAAGATTGGTAAATATGTAATTTCAAAAATAACATATATACCCTTCATTACTTTAAAAATCCCACTATGCACTCATTCAAAACTTCAAATTCAGCCGAGTAATATTATAACAGATAAATGACTATGATTGAGTTTTAATTTTACATTTAATTGTAAGTATGGGCAAAATTATAATTTCAAAATTTATAAGTATACTTTCCTACTTTAGAATTTAAAAATTCATTCTTGGAATTCCAAATTTATATCTAATACATATCAATTGATTATTTGAACAGATAAATGGATGTTATTGAAATGAAGCTAAACATGTAATAATGAGAAAGGTAAATCTGTAATCTTAAAAATTGCAAATATACCCTACTAACTTAAAAACTTCATAATTCAATTATTTAAATTCAAATCACTTCAAATTTTCACCAATTAAGTATTACCAATTGAAAGAAAACTAAAGATTAAATAATTTTGATTGAACATAAAATTATAATAATTAAATAAATCCAATAATTCATACTAAATTCGTTTGAATTCAGAATGAATTGAAATATTTAGGGTTTACTTAATATTCAATTCTAAGAATCCCTGAAAAATTTCAAGATATTTAGAAATCATTTAAATTTATTAAAATTTATTAATTGAATAATAAATTAAAAATTCAAATATTTATAATAAATAAATAAAAATTCCAAATTTAAAAAATTTTCACATCATATATGAGACTAATAGTAACCTCCAGACGTGAATTTTGAAATATTTAACCCAAAATATACACTTTGTTTGAAAAATTCAAAAATAAATCCAATCTTAATAAAAAAAATTTCTTAAAAATCATAAAATGCAGAAAATCTAAATATTTTTGTATGAATGGTTTTATAAAATCTCTAATCACTTTCTTAAGTAGTTTTGGGCATTTTAAAACTTTTTAATAAGTTGAACACATATGTCATATATATATATATATATATATATATATATATATATATATATATATACATACATATACATATATTTTATTAATGACTCTTCAATCTTTAAGCTTTATTTAAACAAGCAGCCAAACATACAAGTATATCATTATTACATAAGTCACCCAATAATCAAAATGATTTTTTTTTTACATCCTCCAATAATTCATAACTGGTTTATTTTTGGAGCATTTACATATATACCACCAAATTTCTATGTATTTGCATATCTAACACCTCAACTTTATTTCTCACATTTATACCACCATTTTATGCATAGCTAAGGTGGCATATATGTAAAAAAANATATATATATATATATATATATATATATATTATATTAATGTTTCTTCAATCTTTAAGCTTTATTTAAACTAGCAGCCAAACATACAAGTATATCGTTATTACACAAGTCACCCAATAATCAAAATGATTTTTTTTTTACATCCTCCAATAATTCATAACTGATTTATTTTTGGAGCATTTACATATATACCACCCAATTTCTATGTATGCAGGTGTTAAATATGTAAACACATAATAATTGAGCTGTACGCATGTAAATCTTCTTTAATTTCTTACACTCTTAGCTGAAGTCATAATAAATATATGGATGAGGATCTGGTTTTAGCGCCTGTCTGATGCGATAGACTCCGCAGAGAACAAGTACTTAACCCTAGAGAGCACAGAATCATGCGTAGGATCATAAGGATGATCCTTTGAAGGAATCTCCAGAATTGCAGGAATAGGTTTGTTGTAGCTATCCACCACGAATCTTATCAGTCTATATATATATATATATATATATATATATATATATATTAAAAAGCCCACGGGCTGATTTTCTTGAAAAAGAAAGGATACATAAAGATTGTATTAGAAGACCCAATAGAGGCACCCTACCCATACGATACCAAGTACAATAATACCCCAACAGAAAGATACAGATAGACTCAACAAAAATGTAAAACAAATTTAAAACATGCAAAACAGAAGTAGCTAGGGACGAGCCAAATTAGTCCTGCCTCTTCTTCTAGTTTTAGAAGCGGAGCCAGATAACAAACTTTGAAGAGTCGTGTCATTGTCACGAGTAACCAAAGTATCATCCATTAAGTTTCCAAGTTGAAGTGTGCCCCCAGCCTTCTTCCGCCGAGAAGTGTAAACCTGTCATTCTTCATCTGAAGACTGGCTCATGTGATTCTCGGTCTGATTGGATATTAGAACCGCAGTAGAAGGAAAGGTAGTCGTTGCCACAACGTTAGGTTCCAATGTATGTGAAAAGTGAATTGCCACCTCTGCACCTAATGCTTCCTGAATAGGAGCTGCAGGGCGGTCCTAATTTTCGGTTCGAACAATATCCGCTGTAGTATGGTCAGGAGAAGGGATCACAAGGATAGACACTAACTCCTATCTTGTGGTGATTCCCTCCTCAGGTTGGCTGTCATCAGGTTTTGTTGGGAGCGCGTGCACTGATAGCATGCTCCTGCTTTTGACTATTGGTTCTCAATTGTGGGTGCAATCTAAAACATTTCTCCTGCGGGTTTCCAAACATCTTGCAGTGCCTGCAGTAGTAAGGTTTTGTTACATAATGATTTTTTTGTCAATAACCATTGTGAGCAGAGCCAAGTCAGATTTCTTCAACATCTAATAATGTAATATCTTTTTCAATCAAAATCCTTGCAATAGAGGGCCTTTAGAAATGAACTGTAGGTAAGTTTATCTGCAAAGGTTTTCCAAGAATAGTCCCAATTGCATACAAGATAGATAGGTTAAAGAATTGAAGCTTGAGTTCAGGTAATGAGAACCAAATAAGCGCAATTGGGGGTTGTTGACTAGGATCAAAATTAAGGATCTATTTGAGCAATTTCATAGGTTTGCCCTAGATTGTGATGAATTTTTTTGAGAAAATCTTTGTGCAAGCTTCTTTTATGCTCAGTTGTATCATAACATGTCTTCTGTCGAAATGACCGACCTGTCATTCCCCAACCAGTTTGAAATTTTCAAAAACCTTTCTGATAATCTCCATCTTAGGGCGACCTAATTGGAACTTTCCAACTAGTGTAAATTTGCATTTTCCTGCACGAGTTGAAATTTCAACATTAGAGAAGAATATTGCTGGTTTTCCCCTCTTTTTCTATACTTTTTTATGAGATTGCAATCTCCAAGTTCTGCAAAAGAATCATGGTACATCGGCGAAAATATTGGACTTTCTGCGAGGCAGAATGAGGAGCTGCGATTGTGAACTACTGTAGCATAGGAGGGTTTAGCGGGGTTATCATCGACGAAGGCGGCAGTGTAGGAAAACTCTGAAGTCATTAGTGTGCTTCACACAAGCACTGCAGCAGCAAATGCAGCTTGCCGAATGTCGCATACGAACGACGCGAACAGTCGAGCAGGTCAATGTGGCGGAGCAGTCTATCGGCCTTGACGAAGAAGACGCCGCAGACGACGAAGGGTGCGATTTCGTCAAGGCACGACGAAGTACGACGCGACAACGACGCAGCAGACGGAGTCGCGAAGCCAAGGGAGGCAAAGTCGAAGCAAAAAGAGTCGAACAGACGAATTTGAAGCAGACGAATTCGAGGCAGACGAAGTGCGACGAAGGAACAGACAAAATCGAGCAAACGACAAATGAGCAGGGATCCGACGAAGAGATAACAAGGGCTACTCGGGTCGCCATGAAGTCCGGACTCAAGGGAGGCAAAGTCGAAGCAAACGGAGTCGAACAGACGAATTCGAAGCAGACGAAGAGCGACGAAGGAACAGACAAAGTCTAGCAAACGACAAATGAGCAGGGATCCGGCGAAGAGATGACGAGGGCTACTTGGGTCGCCATGAAGTCCGGACGGGAGTAAACCCTAGCAGAGCCATCGATATATATATATATATATATA
>JXCR01062882.1:143904-171367 GCA_002079205.1 Phalaenopsis hybrid cultivar | reverse complement strand
TATATACATATATGTATATATATATATATATATTATTTTCATTGTAGCTTAAGAAGTTGTTTTCTCCGCAACTTTACAGTCATATTTTTAAAGAGTTGCAGTCATCCCAAATAGACTATTATTATTATAATCTATGATTAAAAAAAATTTTAGATAGCTAATCCATTCTAGAAATTGCATCAAACTCAAGTAGTGGCTGTCACAATCAAACTCGATGCAACTCGTCATATTGAGGTGGGTCACCTTATATCGAGTTCATAACTGTTAAGTTATTACCCGAGATTTATTTGGAAGGAATTTTATTTACTTATTTTCTTCAATTTATCATAAACATAGAGCCACTAATATCATCAAATATAATAAAATAAGAATATCCAAAATTTCATTCAGATCATATCATATACAACAACAAAAATAACACTAACAAAGCCTTAATCCTACTACGTGGGGTTAGCTACATGAATCATTTTTCTCCATTGTGTCCTATTTAGAGTCATATTTTCATTTAGTTCTAATAAATTAAGATCATATTTTATACAATAAGCCCAAGTCTTCCTAGGTCTACCTCCGTCTTTCTTAACATGAGTCGAATCTAAAACATCTACTCTCCTAATCGGATTGTCAGATAGTCGACGCTTAATGTGACCAAACCATCTAATACGATTTTCTATAATTTTGTCCGTCACAAGAGCTACACCAACCCTATCACGGATATAATCATTTTGCATTTTATCTCTAAGTGTAAAGCCACTGATCCACCTGATCATTCTCATCTCGGCAACACTTAACTTAGTATTATGCTTCTCTTTTAAAGGCCAACATTCAGCACCATAGAGCATTGCGGGTCTCACAACCGTCTCATAAAATTTTCCTTTCAGTCTAAGCGGAACTTTTCTATAACACAAAAGGCCCAAAGCATTCCTCCACTTAACTTGTAGATCATATCACTCTACAATAAAAGAAAATATATACCACAATTATGATTTAATATTTTTATCATCAAAATACGCACATCATCATGACTATCAAAAATATAGATCTAAGGTACTGACATACCTATTATCATGCTCTCACCAGTAATGCAAATGTTTTTACTAAACCTGAGTCTTATCATTCCCTGAAATAACACATCCGAGTAATGTAAAAGTGAGCAAAACACAGCTTAGTGGACTACTCAAAATCTGTTGCAGTTTTCAATATATAAAAAAAGACGTGGATTCAAAGAAAATAGATCGAACTTGGTGAAACATCATATATATTATTTATCAAACTGTTAGTACAAGAAATTATAACTGAAGTAAACATTTGCTGAGTNTCCACTTCAACCAACCAACTTGAATTCTACTATTAACATCCCCATCTATATGACCATCGCTTTGGACAACAAACCCAAGAAATCTAAATCGTTCACACCTTTTAATAATTTGATCACCCAAAGTCACACTTCAGTCACTATAACTATTACTACTAAAATTACATTCCATGTATTCAGTTTTAGTTCTACTTAAACGAAGCTCTTTAGACTCCAATGTAGACCTCCATAATTCAAGTTTTGCCTGGGCTTTTTCTCTCGTTTTATCCACGAGAATAATATCATCAGCAAAAAACATACACCAAGGTACATCCANGAATATCATCAGCAAAAAGCATACACCAAGGTACATCCTCTTGTAGATGTCCAGTAAGACCATCCATAACTAAAGCAAAAAGATATGGGCTTAAAGCCGATCCCTGATGTAAACCAACAGAAATAGGAAAATATTTTGTCAATCCTCCTTCAGTTTGAACACAAGTAACAACTCTAGTATATATATCTTTAATGACTTGAATATAAGTCAAATCAACACATTTCTTCTTGAGAACTCTCCAAAGGATATCTCTTGGAACCCAATCATAAGCTTTTTCTAAATCAATAACAATCAAATGTAGATGCTCTATTATCTCTGATCGTCCTCCATCAAAGCTCTAATGTATAGCTTCCATAGTAGACCTGCCGGGCATAAATCCAAATTGATTATGAGAAATTTTTATGTAGCTTCCATGTAGACATGCCCGACATAAATCCAAATTGATTATGAGAAATCTTTGTAATGCGTCTCCTTATTATCTCTGAACTTCTCCATCAAACCTCTTAATAAATGTATAACTTCCATAGTAGGCGGCATAAATCCAAATTGATTATGAGAAATTTTTGTGATGCGTCTTAACCTATGTTCAATTAATCTCCTTCCATAAATTTAAGTAAAACACATCAACTTAATTCCTCTATAATTTGCACACTCTCGTGCATCCCCTTTATTCTTAAAAATGAGAACCAAAATACTCTTCCTCCACTCCTCGACAATTTAATCCTCTATAATGCACACTCTTGTGCATCCCCTTTATTCTTAAAAATGGGGACCAAAATACTCTTCCTGCACTTTGCACCTCTTGTGCATCCCCTTTATTCTTAAAAATGGGGACCAAAATACTCTTCCTCCACTCCTCAGTCATCTTTTTAGCTTTTAAAATAAAATTTTAGAGTTTAGTAAGTCAAGAAACTCCTGTCTCCCAAATATTTTCACACTTCAATTGGGATATCATCAGGTCCTACAGACTTTCCACCCTTTCCCAAATATTTCCACACTTCAATTGGGATATCATCAGGTCCTACAGACTTTCCACCCTTGGTATATCTTTTTATTTTTTAAAATAATATTAAAGAGTTTAGTAAGCCAAGAAACTCCCAAATCACCTAACATCTTTTTAGTTTTTAAAATAATATTAAAGAGTTTAGTAAGCCAAGAAACTCCCAAATCTGGCAAATATTTCATTAAAATAATATTAAAGAGTTTAGTAAGCCCAGAAACTCCCAAATCTCCCAAATATTTCCACACATGTTAAAGAGTTTAGTAAGCCAAGAAACTCCCAAATCTCCCAAATATTTCCACAGTTCAATTGGAAAGAAACTCCCAAATCACCCAAATATTTCCACACTTCAATTGGAATATCATCAGGTCCTACAGACTTCCACCATTGGTTTTCTTTAAACCTCCTCAACTTCTTTTTTGCTAATGCGATGGTAAAAATGAAACGTTTTATTATTATTCACGTATTAAAATCACTAAGGTCGATCGTATTTTCAGAAACTTCATTAAAAAGTTATCAAAGTAACTCACCCACCCATGTTGAATATCTTTTTCTAAGAAAAGTACATTTTGATTTTCATCTTTAATACGCTTTACTTTTTTCTTTTCTCTTTGTTTGGCTAGTTTATACATATATTTTTCACTCTCCTTAGTATCTAATATATTATAAAGGATTTTCATCTTTAATACACTTTACTCGAGTTAAATCTTTACTTTTCTTTTCTCTTTGTTTGATACCCTCCTTAATATCTAATCTATTATAAAGATCATTAAAAGCAGAATTTTTAGCGTCACAGATCGTTTGATATTTTTCCCAGTTCTCTAAGCTTTTACATTTAAACCAATTTTTATAACATAACTTCTTATATTTTATCTTTTCTTGCACATTATTATTCCACCACCAACTATTTTTATTTGTAAATATTTTTTCTTTTGATTCTCGAAGCACATCTTTTGTTACTTGTTTAATAGTGTTTGTTATTTAATCACACATAACATTTGCTCTTTATGAATTAACCAAATTTTTGAAATCTTGAATTTTGCTCATAAAATTAATTTTATTTGTATCTTTTAAGCTTTTACATCTAATTCTACGATGATGAGTCCTAGTATTTTTTATTTTACAACTCTTAATCTTAAAATCTAAAACTAATAAACAATGTTAGGTACTTAAATTTTCACGTGGAATGACCTTACAATCTTTACAATCGCAACGATCTCTTCTTCTCATAAGAAAATAATCAATTTGTGTTTTATTAGATCCACTCTTATAAGTAATAAGATGTTCATCTTTTTTCTTGAATAAAGTAAAAAGAAAATAATCTCTTTTCTTATCTTCAAGCATACAATCATTTAATTGTATTTTTCATATTGGCCAATTGGTCTTATAGAAAAAAATCAATCTGATTAGGTCTGATTTTATACTTATTACGCTTGCATTTAAACATACAGATATATAAATAGTTCCCTCCCCGTTTCTCTAAACGTGAAGATGAATAAACAGCTTCCTCATTTCCTATTTCCACGGTTATGGCAAATCTTGAGCTCAAAAGATGATTTTGTTGGCATTGCTTAATTCACAATTTCATAAAAAAACTGCAATATATAGCAAGTTTTATAGAAGAAAACATAAAGAAAAATAGACCTGCGTTCTTAACGGGTAGATCCTTGTATAAGGAAAACTGGTCATAGCTGTAAGACATTCAATTGCTGTTTCTCGTACAAGCTGAAAACAAATACAAACTTACGAAGGTAACAAAGATAAATCAACCACAATGCCATTTAAGAATGAATAATAATAGAAGCATCTGACAGAACAAAAGTAATAGAACGCATTAAGTATTGACACAGGCAGACATCTAACACCATGCCATACAGAAACAAAGGTAAAAGGAACATAAGGAAGCTCCTGGCGATAAGCTTGCCCCATTCATGTTAAAACCAAGGTGAAAACAAAACCTTAAGTATCATTCCAATTCTAAAAATGATCAACACTCTGAAGGATCGTTACATTGCAATGAAGATCGATTTTCATGAGTGGACCTTAAGTATCTTATCTATTTCAGGTGTTCTTAATATGCATGAACTGTAAAGCGGAACAGAAGCAAAGAAAATAATGGTGTGTCACTACAAAACTCCAGAAAACCCAGTGCCTAAAAGAACATCAATATTGATAATAAAGACTATTATCATGTAAACAATTAAATTTCCAATCAATCTAACCTACCATACAAGCTATAAAATAATAAATAATAAATATACAGAGCCGAGGCATAAATGTAGAATGTTTGGGATTTATCAAGTTACTATAAAAGAGAAGAGAGAATTACCATCATGTGAGGGTAAGACAACAACTTAATTAGGTGATTTACGAGCACATGAACATAACCTATGATATCTTCCTTTCCTGCATTCAAGCAAATTTATATAAACAATAAGATAGCTGTAATCAATGACAGGAAAAAAAAAGATCATCAACCTTTTATTTGTGTACATCTTTTAACAATAATAGTAAATAGATAATTGTGAGAAAAGGGAATTTTCTTGCTTAATTTTTTTTTTGAAGCACCATAATAGATCCAACAGCCAGGAATGCTAATCAATCTCTTCATAATCAAGATAAGTTTGTAAACAGAGTAGAGGATGAACAAGCATGGATCCTTTACTTAAAGCAAAGTTATCAAGAAATACACCGTTCAATCAACTCCTACGGACTATTAGACTGTCAACTTCTGTATCAAGCAATACAACAGAAGCATCTCCTCCTCTCTCAAATACTGGCATTGCTGGACACCAGAGCTGGTTTAATAATGGAGGAAATTTGCCTAAATGTAGAGATTGCTAAAAGTTTGGAGGGAAAAATAGTGATCAGAAGCATTGGAATTGACAGGAAGAGAGAAGAAAGGAGTATTTTGACATATGAAAAATAGTAATAGAGAGACAGAGGAAAGAGAGATTATTGGGAAGGAGAATGAAGGTGGCTGTCAATAAACAAAAACTTGGGAAGGAGAGAAGTTAGGAGGGTTGGGAAATCTTGAGGAAGTTAAGGTGGACACCTAGGTAATAGGCAAGTAACCAAAATCTTTCAGGGACTTCAGAATGATGTCAGGGAAAGGGACGAATGAAAGAGAATTAATATGAGGAAATCAAAATCACGTATGAATGAAGTCAAAAATTAAAAAAGGCCGCCAAGTGGAGATGGACTTGAGATGGCATCAAGCTAAGGTAAAGGCATGGGGAATAAAGATAGTGAGTAAATGACAAGTTAAATATGTAAGAGAATCAGTGGAGATCACGAAAAAATGTAGAGAATAACTACATTCCAGTTAAACTGCCTAGACGAGTTTCTTTACAACAAAATATTCAATAATCAAGCATATACTGCATATAAGAGCTTATTACAACAAACTACTCAATATTAAAAGCTTATACACAAATGTATTCATCTCATTAGTTCAGCATAAACTGCAATCTGATGTCAACTTAACCCAACCATTTTAGTTCATGCGTGGGACGATCAATATTGATTTTAGGTCAAGTATAAGGTGACTACAACATTTTAAAAACACCAAAAATTTAGCATTTGTTCAACAGTATCGCTTAAAAGGTAAAATACCACAAAAGAATAGTATTAACACAACCGTAGAATATAATCTAAAGCAACATGCGCAAAGAAGACTTGAGAAGTTAGCGGTTAGAAATAAATTGGATAATTATATAATTATAAAATGTGTACTCTTCTATACAAAGTTGTANTAAAGTCCAATAGCAATTTCAACCTAATGTATTAATAATCAAAGCACAAAATTTTAGACTAGTTATTATTTCAATTGATAAGGTTTCTACATGCCATTTCACTGTTTAGGGTTAGAGGTGAGGGAACCTCATGCCATGTGTTGTAGCTTCACCTTTCTCATCAACAAGAAACCCAGACAGCACTAAAAGCAGGCTATATATCAGATCTTTGTTGAGAATATCAGGATCTAAAACAGATAAACTATCCAATAACAATGGCAAGACCTGCAGAACGAAAAAGAAACCAAACTCCGTGAAGTACAATAAGCTTTCCTCAAAATGAAGTTTTATGACGACTAGAGCAAAAAATCTCCAAAACAAACCTTGTTTGCATCTGCAATAAGAACGGTCAATGGCATCCCAGAAATAGTATGACCAAAAGCTCGGTAAAGTAAAGCTCTGCATTTTGTGAGTAGAATCACTAAAATGGTATAATAATCATCAAGATAAAGGTTAAAATGACAGACAAAAATTGGAACTGAAATGTAGTCCCACTTCAGCTATTCTAGAATATAAAATTATATACGTACACTTGGCGATAAAGAAGTTAAATGGCACTCAAATGGCTCAGGAAGCACCGAATAGCTCACCATTCGAGAAAATAATCAAAGGCCACAGGATTTTGCAATTACAAAAGTGGTTCATTTAGTAGCTTACCAAATAATTTTCCTTCTTCTCAAACCAAGTTATGATTTTGTTCAATAGAGGAAACATCTCAATTTCAGTGTAACAATGACAAACATGAGAAATTCCGGAAATTGCATATGAAAAGTATTCAAATTTAACACCATAAATGTTTATCCTGCATTATATAGACAGCAAACTCAGCATGTTCAGAAAAAATTGAACAAAAATAAAGCAAAAAACTGTATTCAATACTGTTGACTGCCTAGAGATTTATTTCACGGGTTTAAGTAAAAAAAAAAATACTCAAATCTAGTGTTCTAAAATGTATGCAAGACAAAAAATGTTGAAATGCCGAAGTAAGCGTAAATGTTGTGAGGCGAGCCAGACGTTTGCATAGGCACTCAAGCAATGTGAAGTAGACAAGCACTATTACCAATGCAATTCTAAACAAGCACAAAGCCTTAAGACACCAAACAATAAAGGGGGCACCATGCCTAAGTCACAACGCAATAGGCAATAGGCAATAGGCAATAGGCAATAGGCAATAGGAAAGTTTCTTGATTTGAGATTTCCTAATACTTTCAAAGTTAAAGATGAACCCATTTTTTAGAGTAATAACTTTCAATTGGCAGGGAATTGATATCAAGGGTTGTAGAAATGTTAATGTATTCATGGAAAGCTACATCAAATGTATGAGCCAAAAACAAACTATATCAAATGTGTTACTAGTAAATCTTGACGATGAAGAGAATGAGTGCTATAAGAAAAAAAAATGAAGGGATACAAAATTAACTGCTAGAAAATTGAGCATAAATAATGAAAACACATAAAAAACATTGAATTAAAATACATGAGAGATATAAAACGCTTAAGTCTTTTAACTGTACACTTTTAAGATAAAACAATTTAATAAGAATTTTGAACTTGGAATGAAATGAATCTTCAATATTCATCAAGTTTTGCAGTATAACCATGTGATAAATATTTTTTTATAATATTAAAAAATACCAATTATACTTCAAGTGATAACCATTTCCTCTTTAACAGCTCACTTGGGTGAGTATTTATGAAATGTATTTTGTTGAGAGTGAAGCACTTGACAAAGCATTTACATGGCGAAACTCAGCAAGAAAAAATTTTCTCAAGGAAAAGGACACGTATGGTCTACAGTACAGAAATGAACAAATTTACTACTCATAAGCCCTTAAATAAAGAGAAGGAAAAAAAAAAAATAATTAAGGGTTCAAAAGTGTTACTTTGTTCTTGATGAATTACATTCCTTAATGACTGAGTGCAAAACAGGCAGCATGCTCGAGAAGAACCTTTGCTTATAAAGAGGTCTTATAATTGCATGGAAATTTTTATTCAGGCAAACATCGGAGTCACTCAAAATCAAATGGAAAGCATCTGCTGCTGATCTTGCAACAAGATGCACATCCTGGTAAGATGATGGAATAGTGTTTTGACTTGAAAGCAAACACTTCATAATAGCCATTGCTATGTCTTTAACTCGACCATCTCCCCGCATTAGTAGGGCTTTCCCAAACCATGCCATCCCGAACAAAGCATTGATTTGTAAGTTTATATAAAAATGCAAGGAATCTCCATCATTGCTGTTAAGAATAAGAAGTCTGTTTTTAAAGTTATTGCTGAGTACACTGCAAAAAGTGTCCAGAATCATCTCAATAGTTTCTGCAGGGATATAAGTATTTGAGGATCTCAGTCTGTCAACATCTAATGATAACTTGTTAACCAAAGAGGCCAAGGCTTGAGCTGCAGGAAGATGGCCTTTTAGTGTAAAAACTAACAGAAGATTCAGCAGTTTTGCAGCATTAGTTAGCGGTGTCTGCTGATGAAGAGCTGTCACAGTCGATGCAAGAAAATACAGAAGCCATTTATTTCTACTTGTTAATTCATATAAATGCTGAATAAAATGCAACCCGTCCAATATACTGCAAGAAGATAAGAGAGACTCTGATGGAAAGTTGGTAGATGCTAGCATAATATTATATGCCTTTTCTAGGACTCTATACTGGTTGCTCACTGCACAGCCACTAACAACAAGTTTCACTGTCATCATCATTTTATCCAGTAGATCCTACATATAGAATACAAATAAGTCATCAGAAATGAATATGGAGGTTCTCATGTCTTTCTAATTTATTTAATCATCTGCACATCAATCGTGCATCCATATAGCACCAAGCAGCCTGCTAGGCACGTTTAAGATGTTGTAACAAAAATTAACTGAGTTTGCTCAATATGTGATATCAGCCAAATTGGTTTATACTCCAAAAAAAAATATCAAGCACCATTACCTGCATTTCAGGCTCCATCTTAAAAGCAGCAATATTTTCCATCTGTTCTAATATATTGATAACAAAATGCAACCCAGGTTGTTCAATGCCTCCAGAGTCATGACACCTGATCAAGAAAAACAAATAAATAGAAAAAATTTTCAAGAAAACATTCTCAGTGATCGTGTTCAAGGTACTATGAAAAATCATTATCATATCCAGAATCATCAATATTAAGCTGTAAGAAGTAATAAATTAACAACAGTAAAACAAAACAAGTTTGAATGGCAATACAGATCAAGATTGTGAATCATAAACTATAAAAAGGTCAATCGCCAACTGTAAAAAGGTAATTAGGATCATACAATGTAATCAGGATCATACAATGTAAGCATGCAAAAGCTAAGAAAACATGGAAACTGCCTACGGAAACACTTGTGCAGTTCACAGAGTAGAACATCAAGAGCAACAAATGAAATATTTATATAAGCTTGCAGTTCCAACAAAGTATGAGCTGAAGAAATAAAAGCATTCATTTACAAAGCTACACATAGTATAAGAAAACAATGAGGCATGTAACAAGGATCCAATTAATTGAAATTCCCAATTTATTTGAATAAATTAAATTTATTCAAACTAAGTAAGAGCTCAAGTAAAAAATGTTTGCATATAGGTAGATTAAAGTGTTTCTACCAATTTTACAATTTTTAGTTTTACTTCAAAATAAAGCTAAACAAGTTCAAAACAATGCTCCTCACACCTATGAGGTCAAAGCCAAATCAACCACCTTAGACAATTGCAGCTAGATTTTATATCAACTGTAGCTGTTGGGCTGTAAGGGAGGGAAAAAGGAGAAATGAGTTGGAATTTCAGTATTAAATTATGTTATTCCCATTAAATTTATTGCAATTCGACGCTAAGATTCAAGTGATAGAATATATTAGGATATTTTTAAGGAACCAATACGAATTCATTGGACAAAAGACATGTAACTTAGTAGTTCATGATATGCTTCTCAAATTTCCATAATATCTTCAAGCTACATGATAGTTTTACTAGATTTTTTTTACAATGATAAATTTAATTAATCATTCTTATTTTCTAACATTAATCATACTTGAATTGTTACGTGATATCAAAAAAAAAAAAAATCAATTATTAAGTTACAAAAAAATATTTTATTAAACTTCAACATATGTAAAATAGATATATATTTAAATTATAATATAAAATAAACAAAAATATTATTTACTTTAAATGAATCTTATTGACATTTCAATGAAATGCCAAAACCCTTTTAATTGTGTGCACATACACACGTCTGTCCACATGAATAAATATGCATGTACCGTTAATTTTGTTTTAAAGATTTTAAAACGTTCTTTTAATTAGAAAAAATTATTATGTGTTTGTAAGATAAAAAATATGATGAATTATATAAAACAATTTGGGTACTTAGTAATAATAGAAAAGAATAAGTGTCTTTCCGATAAAATGATGTGAATACATTTGAGCTAGAGAAAACAGGAAATTATCTAAGAGTTAAAATAAGAGATTAGTTAAGAAAGATTTAAAATATGATCAGTTTATATTTCGAAACCAATGGAGGAACGTCCATAGGACCTAATGATATCCCAATTGAAATGTGAAAATATTTAGGAGACTTGGGAGTTTCTTGGCATATAAACTCTTAAATATTATTTTAAAAACTAGAAAGATGTCTGAAGAGTGGAGGAAGAGTATTTTGGTCCCCATTTTTAAGAATAAAGGGGATGCACAAGATTGTGCAAATTATAGAGGAATTAAGTTGATTTGTCATGCTTTAAAATTATGAGAGAGGGTAATTGAATATAGGTTAAAACATATTACAAAAATTTCTCATAATCAATTTGGATTTATGTAGGGCAAGTCTACCATGGAAGCAATACATTTATTGAGAGGTTTGATGGAGAAGTTCAGAGATAGTAAGGAGGATCTACATTTTAATTTTTATTGATTTAGAAAAAGCTTACAATAAGGTTCCAAGAGATATTTTTCGGAGAGTTTTTGAGAAAGAATGGTGCTGATATGAATCATATTCAAGTCATTAAAGATATGTATACTAGAGTTGTTACTTGTGTTCAAACTGACGGAGGATTGACCAAATATTTTCCTGTTTCTGTTGGATTACATCAGGGTTCGGCTTTAAGCCCATATCTTTTTGCTTTAGTAATGGATGGTCTTACTAGACAATTATAGGAGGATGTACATTAGTGTATGCTTTTTGCTGATGATATCCTTCTTGTGGATAATAGAGAAAAAGCCAAGGAAAAAATTGAATTATGGAGGTCTACATTGCAGTTTAAAGGCCTTCATTTGAGTAGAACTAAAACTGAATATATTGAATGTAATTTTAGTAGTAGTAGCTCTAGTTACAGAAGTGTAACTTTGGGTAATCAAATTATTAAAAGGTGTGAACGATTTAGAAATCTCGGGTCTATTGTTCAAAGAAATGGTGAAATAGATGGAGATGTTAATAATAGATTTCAAGTTGGTTGGTTGAAGTGGAGGAATGCTTCGGACCTTTTGGTGATACAAAAAATACCACTTAGACTGAAAGGAAAATTTTATAAAATGGTAGTGAGACTTGTAATGCTCTATGGCAGTGAATGTTGGCCTTTAAAAGATAAGCATAATACTTTGTTAAGTGTTGTCGAGATGAGAATGATTAAGTGGATGAGTGGTTTTACACTTAGAGACAAAATGCAAAATGAATATATCCATGATAGGGTTGGTGTAGCTCCAATGACAGACAAAATTAAGGAAAGTCGTCTTAGATGGTTTGGTCACATTAAACGTCGAACATCTGATGATCCAATTAGGAGAGTAGATTTTACAAATTCGACTTATGTTAAGAAAGGTAGAGGTAGACCTAGGAAGACTTGG
This sequence comes from Phalaenopsis hybrid cultivar, assembly GCA_002079205.1. NCBI lineage: Eukaryota > Viridiplantae > Streptophyta > Magnoliopsida > Asparagales > Orchidaceae > Phalaenopsis > Phalaenopsis hybrid cultivar. The sequence goes on along the minus strand of JXCR01062882.1, from coordinate 159,096 downwards.
GCTTATTGTATAAAAAATGATCTAACTTTATTAGAACTAAATTAAAATATGAGAATAAATAGGATGCAATGGAGAAAAGGGATTCATGTAACCGACCCCACGTAGTGGAATTAAAGTTTTGTTGTTTTTATTATTGTTGTTGATGAGTTTATACTCCGAAATAAGAAAGGTATACATTAAAAGTTTAATTTAAAACAAAGAGATATGATTCTCTTTTTAAAATGAAGGCTAAATTTCTACGATGGCGAAATACCAAGCATTTTTAATATTAGTATAAATGTACAGTTTCAAGTCATGAAATTATTTGATGCAACATTTATTACGAAGACAAAACTATTTAAACTTTCTTTTTGATGTGTTATCTCAAATTTTCATATGATATAAAAAATACTTTTACACTAAATTACATAAGAGTAGTTTTAGGACTTTATCGCTTCTAATCATATCTAAACTATTTTTTTTATGTTTTAATCTAAATTAAAGCATGTTTGGTTGTGGTAATTTTTTTAACAACAACAAGTCTTTATCCCACGAAGTGGGGTCGGCTACATGAATCATGTTTCTCCATTGCGTCCTACTGAGTGTCATATTTGACATGAGTCAATTTAATCTGATTTCGTCTATTTTTTACCCTGCACTTCACTTATTATTTTTAATGATTTATCACAAATTTATACTTATGAAAGGTTTTTGTTGATGTTGTGCAGGTTACAAGAGTTGAATACAAGCATTTGGAATAATAAAAACCAATGTAGAAGCAGTCTAAAGCGGCGTGACCATGCAAGAAAAGGCATGACCACACCAAGATATCGTCACCAGTGTAATGACCACATCACAATCCAACGTGACCACGCCATATTAACAGAGAGCTGGTGTGACCTCTGTTTCAAAAAGCGCTTTTGGGGTGCGCCCCGAGGGGAGGCGGAAGGTCATACGCTCAAAACGACGAGAGGGGCATATACACCGATGGGGTTTACACCCGGAAAGTATTGGAGCACAAAAAATGCTCACAGTGAGTACGCCCAGCCTATCATTCGAATAAAAAGATGTTGAAAATCCCCAATTCTAAAAATCTGTTTGATTCGAACCGCATGCAATCATTCTGGTATTTGAAACGTCTTCCTAGTTATATTGCAAATCTTTTAAACAACCCCTTAGAGAATTAGAGAGTCTAGTATATTGTGATGTGTGATTTGATTGAAATTTTCATTTGACAGATTTAGAGTGAGAAATTGTCATCCCATTTAATCTGATTAGGATGCTCATGGCTCTAACATGTATCTTGGGAGGAAGAACATGAAGCTCAAAATTATGGGTGCATTCAAGATTTCAAAATGGAAGAAAAGGAGAATTGATCCATGTTCGATTTCGTAACAGATAATATAGGATCCCCCCGTAGTTCAAACTTAACTTCTTCTTATTCCTCTTCTTCTTCTTCTTCTACTTCTTCTTCTTCTACTTCTTCTTCTTCTTCCTTTGACTTCTCCTCTCGTCCTCTCCTCCTCGCAGTGTCTGTGCACTCGCATCCTTCTTCTTCCTTCGACTTCGCATCGCCTGCATCTTCCTATCCTCTCGCGCGTAGGCTTTTGCAAGCAGGGTTGGACCGGGATTGTCTGCGTCATTTTCTTCAGCACCCGCATTGTCTCTCCCGTACTCCCATCTGCGTCGTCTTCTCCCGCTCTCGCTTGAGGTCTGTGATGTTTTATGCTTCTATATTTGTGGTTACTATAGTGTAGAAAGCAAAAATAATGAAATTATGTGTCTTTAATTAATCATTTTACTGTACAGCAGATTTTTTGGTTACTGTAACGGCTATGCTGCATTTTTTTTTATGATTTCATTATAAATTTTACAGTAATTTCACTATAGCTACTATAGTGAACCGCAGATATTTTTTTTTCTTTTATGTTAAAATTTTTCGCGAGAACACTCTAGATACAATAAATCATGAAAGGGGAGAATTGTTGGGACGGTAGTAATCACACTAGCAAGAAAGAGTTTGCATAGCAATATACAACAAGCATGCCCAATGAAAAATATTTCAGATGCCAGTTTTGCAATCAAGTGGTAGTGGAACAAGAAACAAGATGAAACAACATTTTGCACGCACACACAAAGGCATTAAATCATGTAATAAAGCTCCTACTAAAGTTCAAGAGAGATGTATGAAAGCATTAGAATAAGATGCAAAAGTCAAAGCACAAAATGTAAGTGTCTTAAATGATATTAGAAGCAGTGCAACAAATACTGGAGAAGGTCAAAATGCTACAGACTCATCATTAATTGACTCCTCCGAGAGGCCACATAAAGTTAGAGGTTCAATGGATTCTTTCACCATAACTCAATACTTTAAATTCTAAGTGGAAAAAAGATGAGAAAAGAAGCATGTAAGGTAATTGGTGGATTCTGCAACTCAGTCGGATTGGCATTTAATTTTGTCAATGACCCATATTACATGTCTATGCTTGAAGCGATTGCTAATTTTAGACCTGATTTTACTCCACCTATAATGCATTAATTGAGAACTTAAAGACTCAATGATGAGGTTGATAAAAACAATAAGATGTTAGAGGAGCATAAAAAGAAATGGAGTAAATATGAGTGCTCGATTATTTCAGATGGTTGGACAGATGGAAAAGATAAAAATTTAATTATTTTCTTGTGAACAGTCTAGTTGGGACTTTTTTTTCTTAAATCTATGGATGTTTCTAATGCTATAAAAAACGGTGATTCACTATCACTTATTTGAATGATGTGATAGAAGTAGGAGAAAAAAAATGTGATGCAAATTATAACAGATAATGGGTCAAGCTATGTGAATGCGAGTAAAAAAATAATGGAGAAAAGACAATTTATTTATTGGACACCATATGCAGCACATTGTATTGATCTAACGTTAGAAGACATTGGAAAGTTGAATATTCTTAAGACCACACTTGCAAAAGCAAATTGGTTGTAATATTCATTTATTGGCACACGGGTTCTAGGCTTGATGAAATTCTTACAAAGGAGAGAAAACTTGTTCTTCGAGCTATCACACAGTTTGCTACGGCATATTTGATCTTTCAAAGCATTTATAAGCATAAGCAACCACTTCAGGCATTATTCTCCTCAAAAGCTTGGTATTCTAGTTAATGGGCAAAGAAGACGGAAGTTATAAAATCTCAAGCTGTTATTTTGTCATCTTGCGTATTGTTTAAAAAAAGTCGTGTCGCTTGTAAATATTCTAAGAGATGTTGACTCATAAGAAAAGCCAGTCATCGGGTTATATTTATCAGTTAATGGATTCAGCAAAAGAAAAAATTCATTTTAATTGTGGTCATAATGAAAAGAAGTATGGACCTATTTGGAGAAAAATTGATGCAAGATAGGAAGCCCAACTTCATAAACTACTACATGCAGTTGGTTATTATTTAAATCATCAATTTTGTTTTGAGGATAATTTTTCTCACGATGATGAGGTAAAAGAAGAGCTAACTACTTGTATGGAACAAATATTGAACTATGAAAATCAGCTTAAAGCTGATATAAAACTGAACTTGTATGAAAACTTACAAAAAGACTTTGGGTGTAGAGTTGCTATGGATTCAAGAAAGTTGAGAACTCCTGCTAATTGGTAGATGAGATTTGGTGGGAATACACCTGAATTAACGAATTTTACAAGTTCTTAGCCTCACATGCAGTTCATCAAGTCGTGAATGAAATTAGAGCACATTTGAATCGATCATAAATTTTTTATTTCTTAAAAGTTAAAATTATTACAATTTGCCTTCATAATAACCTCATAAAAATAATATTTTTTATCGTAGATTCATACTAAGAAGAGGAACAGGTTGGAACACAAGAGGTTGAATGCTCTGGTATATGTAAATACAATACTAGATTGGAGAAGAGAAGTATATGGAAAAAATAAGATTTTGATCCAATATTGATAAATAATATAGAATCTGATGAGTGAATTGTTTAGAAAGAATACCAAGTGCTTCCATAGGAACCTTCTCGGAAGAATGAAGAGAACAGGTCTTTAATGTTGATGTACTCAGAAATGTGCACACACAAATATAAATAAAGAATCACAAAATAATACAAGAGAAAGAAAGAACAATTTTATATCATTTTTTCACACGAAAAGAAAGATGAATGACAGAACAAGTTTCATATTTATATTTAATTGCTCTTTACATAAATATGCATTCTTAATTTCTCATAGAAAAAATATTCTAAATATTTACGAATGTCGTTTTGCATTTATTTGTAATTTAAGCAACAATGATAAGGTGAACCAAATTATGAATGCACCTGAGATTGAACATAATGATGACTTCAAAGAAGTGAAACATGAATGCAGAGAATAAGAATAACATAGTTGCGATTTGGATACAACCATTGGTGAAGAAGAAAATTTTGTTGATAAGTTTGAAAAATGAATAATCTTCAAGTAATGAGATCAAATCATCATAGAATTATTTTTTGGCTGAACCATATTTATGAATGCAGAGAATAAGAATAACATAGTTGCGATTTGGATACAACCATTGGTGAAGAAGAAAATTTTGTTGATAAGTTTGAAAAATAAATAATCTTCAAGTAATGAGATCAAATGATCATAGAATTATTTTTTGGTTGAACCATATTTATTTATTTTAATATGTTTCTACCTTCTTTGTGGATTTTGCTAGTATCTTGAAAATTCTAATCCTAGAAGACTTGTTTTATTTATGTTTAATTTTTTATTATGCACAAATAGTTTATTGTTTTTTATATTTATATTTATTTTTTTTAATGCGATGGGGTTTATGCCTCATCCCATAACAGCTAAAACGCCCCGCCCAACGCCCACGCCTTCTTAAAACATTGGGTGTGACCACGCCGGAATCGGGAATGACCACACCGCCCGATTTAGAAGGTTGGCGTGTCCACATCAACGGAGCGGGAAATTATTTCTGCAAGAAATTTTCTTATAAAATTCATGGATTAAACTATAAAAACATTCCTTAAGGCATCTTGTGGGAGAGGAGAGACCAGGAGGCAGCTAAAGAGTAAAAAGAAAGGGTTTTAGAGAGTTTTTCTTAGGATTCTCTTCCTCTCTTGAGGAAGAGGAGCTAAGGGGGATTTTCTACCATTTACTTGTGGTATCTAACATATTCTGAGAGGTTTATTTTATGAGATAGGAGTTGGTTGTTGTGAAAGAAGAGAGAATGAATTGTTTTATAAGTTTTTATTTTTTCGATGTTACTTGCAATGAAGATTTCAATGAAAAGTTTTTCCTGCGTTCTTTCCAACATGCGAAGTTAAATTTATGTTCACAACTCCATGATTCATGTTATGCGATTTTTGTGGTTTTCTCGAAAGAATTTTTTCTCTATATCATTTTCCTAAGAACTTAAAGTTTTTTAGTTATTGTGTTAATCAAAGAGTTTCATTTACTCCCAACCTACCAAATTAGGATGTTAACACATTTCGTGCTCTGCAACTCCTACCCATTGCGCAGAGGAGCGAAATGGCTAACCACAAATCCGAGTAGTAATAGACATATTTTATCTGAGTTTTACAACCCAAGAAAATGATCTGAGCAAATTTATGGGATGTCATGAGGATTGATGAAGTCTCAACTTTATGGATTTCAGCCCTCCTTTGAACAAGGCATGACATAAGTACTTTTTGTCCCTGTTAATAAACATCACGTAAAAGAAAGTCTAGAAAAACCACGAAGCACCACATTACTTAAATCATAGAGGCGCGAGCCTCACATATCATGAAGAACAGTGAGATTTATTTGTTGTTGCTTTCTATCTTTCCAAACACGTTATCATTTGTTTTTGCTTTTAAGTAGAATTGTAGAAACCGAACTCTTATTTTTTATTACGATAAACTAGGTTTAGAAGCATAGTAAACTAGATATTCACCCTTCAGAATAATTCTCAACACTTTCCTCGTTGAATCAAAAAGCGGTACCCTTTAACCGCATTATTGATCGACATGTATACTTGTATGATTCGACCGACTTGTTTTACTACTATTTTTCCATCCGTCAAATTTTTGACGTCTTTGTCGGGAGAAGACATTAAAAAGAATTCCGATTTTAGAAGAATTTTAGTTGAACTGCAGAGAACCTAAGTTTAGTAATTTTTATTTTTCTTGTTTCGCTTATTTTATATTTATTTGCATTTTTATTGTTGCTATTTTTCTTCCTCGTGCTAAAAAATAAAAAGCTCAAAAAAATAGAAAAACCAAAATGTATACATATATATTTGTTGTTAAATTTCTTTGTTTTCTATTAAATGTGTTGTGTGTTTTGCATGCGTGATTGCTGACTGGCTCGTGTGAGCTCTTGTGATTGATTGCTACATAGTCTGTTGAGTACGTTCTTTTGTATGCATAGGGGAGCTGAAGCTGAACTCACCCTTTTTTACCTTGAGATTGATCACATTCATGGATATCTTAGGAGAGCATAATTGTCCACCAACACATCTACAGAAAAGGCTAATCCTCAGAACCCCATCATGAAACCCCTTGTGCACTAAGCCAACCCTTCTATAGAAGAGATCCATTTTAGCATCAATTACCCAACTGCTGAAGCCAACAGTTTTGAACTGAGACCTGTCATAATTCCAATGGTACAAAAGAGTCAGTCTGGAGTTATAACATCTAAGGACCCACTCCTTAATTTAACAAACCTTCAAGAATTATGTACCACATTTCCATATAATAGTACCCTGCGACGTTGTTAGACTGTGGCTATTCCCATTCTCTTTGCGGGATAGAGCTAAGATGTGACTCAGGGATCCATTACAACCTGGAATGATTTGGCCTAGAAATTCTTAGCCAAGTATTTCTCACCTTCAAAACTATTAAACTAAGAAATGACACTTGTTTTGTCCATGTATGAGGAAAACCATTTATGAAGCCCGGGAAAAGTTCAAAGATTCGCTTAGGAAGTGTCCACAACATGTCTTGCCTGATTGGTTGATTATCGAAAATCTTTACATTGGACTGGTAGGCTCAATTATATCCATCATAGATGTTGTTGCAAGAGATTTCCTAATGGCCAAATCATTTGATGAAGCCTACACACTAATAGAAGAGAAGGCTAACAATAGTTTTCAGTGGTCTTCAAATAGGGTGAACCCAAAGAAAGAGTTTTCAGTGGGCTTCAGATAAGGTGAACCCAAAAAAAGTAGCTAGTACATAAAATACTAATGTGTTGACCATCCTAGCAACCTAAGTAGCAGTCATTTTAAGAAAATTAGATAATCTAGTGGTAAATTAAGTGTAAGAATCACCAAGTGAATGAATGATGCACGGACTAGGGGTAGATCCTAATCCGACCACATTAGAAGTTGCGAATGTTATAGGAAATCAAGGGCACAATCATTATTCCAACGCTAAGTATGGAGAAACCACCAAAACTTTTCATGGAACAATAACAACTAGCGCTGGGGAACTCTCAAGCCAACCATAAAGATAATTGGAATAACCAAGAAAATAACCCACAGAGACAGCAATACCCACAAAAATTTCAAGAGAGTACTCAGCATACCAAGAAATAGTCACCAATCGAAGAATTAATTATTCAAATGGGGAATACATTACAAAGCTAAGTTGTAGCTATCAAGAAACTTGAAACTCAATTAGGACAGCTAAGAAATTCAATGAACAATATACCCCTTGAGGCACTACCTGGCAACACTGAAGTGAATCAAAAAAATCAAAATTCAGATCAATGCAAGGTGTGGGAGTGAGGATTGGAGAAGAAAGAAAAGAGTCATAGGAGTGAGAGTACCCCTATGAAGTCAAGCTTAGAAAAAACTGTCTTTGCCATTCGAATTGACCTGAATGAGCCCCTCCATTTCCTTTGAGACTGCAAAAGCCTACGAAAGATCCTGGTAGCTTTACTATTCAATATGTCATAAGAAAAAAATTTCATGGAAAGCACTTTGCGATTTAAGAGCCAGTGTTAACCTCATGTCTATGAGCATTTTAAAACAAATTGGAATATGAAAAGTTAAACTTGTCAATTTGAACGTTCAATTAGTTGATCAATCTGTGACCCATCCGTGTGAAATTGTTAAAATTTTTTCGAACATTGTAGATAGAATCACTTTTCCTACTAATTTTGTGATATTAGATCTAAAAGAGGATAAAGAAATGCACGTGATCTTTGGGAGGCCTCCTCTAGCCACTGGAAGCGCCATTGTTGATGTCTAGGAAGCGAAAGTAATTCTGAGAGAAAATGATCAAGAAGTAACATTTGGCGAGTTAAAATCACCTGACTTTCACCAAGCCTTTAGGATTGATTAAAACCAAAGAATAGAGATGGTAGCAAGGATAACAGGAAGCCAATCTTTGGAAATAGAGAGGTTAAACCCCAAAGATCAAAGAATAATAGATGAATTATTGAGGAATCTGAATGATGATGACATTGCTCCTCATTTAGGAGAAGTCCAGACATTAGGCCATGATTCCGCCCCTGATGAGCTTTAATGATTATTTTATTGGGAATGAGAGATCATTGCACAACCTCAACCAGAAGGCGAGACGGATATGTTTTGGAAGAATCTGAGATAATAGCATCGTTTGAGGATTTAGTTAAGAATCCAGGGCAGCATAGGATTGAGGCGAGGGATTAGGGATTACTAAAATGGCAAATTGATCCCAAAGACCCAGTATAGGAATGGCTGAGGACGTTAAACCAAGCATTATCGGATGTGTTAAGCATGTTTTTACTTTCTGCCTTTTTTTTAAATTTTATTTAAAATTTGCTTTGAAATTAGTCATAAATTCTCATTTGAATTAGCTTTGAGTCTGGTTCCTCTACAAAGTAGTAGGGCAGGAGTCGAAAACCCCGATTTTGCTTCTACTATACTTTTTGTTTCCCTTCAAATTTAGGCATAATTACATATTTTAAATAATGGTATTCTGAGAATATTGTGACTGCTCATATTTCACATTTTTCCTATGATTATCTTTTTATATCTAGTTTACTACTACTGCATGTCAATCATATTTTGAAAAAAAGTAAGCTCGGGAGAAAATTTGTACCTTGCTACAAACCTATAATTCAGTATATGATTAAATGTTAAAAAGGAAACTCCTGCTAGAGATTTTGATTTATTCAACTTGTTTATCAAAAAGTTCTTTTAAAAGAGTATAAATATCATATAATAAAAATTAAACTTAATGTCTCAATAATAAGATTTCAAAATTTAACTTCTAGTGGTACTTAAGGAGATCTTGGGATAATTAAAAAAGAGAAATTAAAAGATTGAATAGTAAACTAAAAGATGTTTTATAATCTTTTTCAATTTTTTGTTTAGCAATTTAATAGTCTTAATTTTTATTTAGAAGAATAACATAAATGTTTGATATTAGAAATTTATTTTTTGATATTTATCGCTTAAGAAACATTAATCTTCATCATAACTAAAATAAAAGAAGAAAAATATTGGCACTCATATATAAAAATTCTCAGAAAAAGAAGAAAAAGAAAAGAAAATAAGAAAAAGAAATGAAGAAAGTAAAAAAAAATCATGATAAAAGGCTTGAAGTTGGCACAACAAATTTAAAGAAAAAAAGAACTAGAATGGTGTCTAGTGAAACTTGAGTGATAAAATTTTTCATAACACTATTCAATGAAACTCTTTTAGAATTATCTCCAAAGGAAAAAAATAAGTAATGTCAAATTGGTTAATTCAACTGAGATTGTTTTAAAAACATTTGAGGTTAGTGAATAATACTTAGCATCACCAATTTGAAAAATTTTTGGGATTTCCGAAATTCAGAATGAAGGGAATTAAGATAAATGGATTCTTAAATAATTGACCCTGAAATAATATTTAAACACTTTTAATTGACTTAGATAAACAAGCTAACTAGTTTAGAAATCTACAAGAGAACTTATTTTCACATAGGGCCCCAACTGAGCTATGAGATACTTCAAAACAAGTAACGAGGAAAGTTTGCGGGTATTGACAAGAGTCAATTTTACGTAATTTTACCTGTTTTTCACCTTGCATTTTACTAATTATTTTTACTGATTTATCACAAACTTACACTTGTGAAAGGTTTTTGTTGATATTTTGCATATTACAAAAGCTGAAAACAAGCATTTTATTACTAGAAAAGCCAATGTAAAAGCAACCAAAAAGTGGCATGACCACGTCAGGATATCTTCACCAGCAGCATTACCTCGCCACAATTTGGCGTAACCACGCCAGATTCACGGAGAGGCAGTATTACCACGTCGGGATCAAGCATGACCACGCCGCCCGATTTAGAATGTTGGCATGCCCACGCTAACTTTCGGTGTGACCACACAAATGGAGAAAAAAATTATTTTGGCACGAAATTTCGTTACCAAATTCATGGATTAAGCTATAAAAACGTTCCTTAAGGCATTATGTGAGAGAAGAGACATGGACACGGCTGGAGCATACAAAGAAAATGCTTTAGAGATTTTTTCCCAAGGATTCTCTTACGCACTTCGGATTGAGGTGCAAATGAGGTATTTCTACCTTTTATTTCGTAGCTTAATACATATTCTGAGAGCTTTATTGTATGAAAGAGAAGTTGGCTATTGTGGAAGAGGGAACAAATTAATTTGTAAATTTTACTTTTCAGTGTTACTTGCAATGATGATTTCAATGGAATGTTATTTTTACGTTTTTTTTTCCAACAGGTGTAATTATATTTTCTTTAGCACCTCTGAGATTCATGGTACGTGGTTTTCGTGGTTTACTCAGACACTTTCTTTCCCTAATCATTTTCCTGAGGAAACAAGAATTTTTTGTCGTTATGTTAACGATAGAGTTTCATTTACCCCTAATTTGGCGAATTAAGATGTTACCAAATTTCGTGATATGTGACTCATGCTCACTGCGCAAAAGAACTAAATGATTAATCACAAAAGCCGAGTAACAATAGACCATTTATCCTGTTTTCGCAACTTAAAAAAGAAATTGGAACAAATTTGTGAGATGTCATGGGGATTGAGGATGCCTCAACTTTATAGATTCTAGTCTTCTTTCGACCTAGACTTAGATAAAAGGAGGATTTTCTATCCCAGCTGATAATTATCACGTAAGGGAAAGTTTTGAAAAACCATAAACCACCACATCAACCAAATCACAGAAGCTTGAACCTCACATATCTTGAAAAACAGTACAATTTATCTATTACTATTTTTTTGTCCCAAACACATTATGTTTTATTTTTGCTTTTAAGTAGGATGTAGAAACACATCTCTAGTTTTTTATCACATTAAACTAGGACTAAAAGTATAGTAAATTAGATATCCGCCCTTCATAGCAATTCTCTAACACTTTCCTCATGGGATCGATAAGCGATACTCTTTAAATGTATTATTAATTGACATGTATACTTGTGTTATTCGGACAACTTGCTTCATCGCAACTTTTCGAACCGTCAATATTTTCATTTAATTTTAATAAATTAGGATTATGTTGAATACATGCCAAAGTCTTTTTTGGTCTACCACTAACTTTCTTAACATAAGTCGAATTAAAAAGATCAACTTTCTTAACTGGATCATCAGAAGGTCGACGTTTAATATGACCAAATCATCTAAAATGACTCCCTTTAATGTTGTCATTCACTGGAGCTACACCAACCCTTTCACGAATATATCTCGGTGTAAAGCCACTCATCCACCTAAGCATTTTCATCTCGGCAACACTTAGTTCTATGTTTCTCTTTTATTGGCCAATATTCTGTGACCTAAAGCATTGCAGGTCTCACCGCCATGTTAATTAATTTTCCTTTAAGTGCTACTTTTTTATCACATAATAGGCCCGATGCATTCCTCCACTTCATCCATCCAACTTGAATTCCACTAGTAATATCCCCATCTATGCCACCATCACCTTGAACGATAGACACAAGATATATAAATCATTCACTCATTTTAATGGCTTGATCACCCATTGTTACAACCCCTCTGTATTTTTAGTTTTAGAACTACTCAAACAAATGCCTTCAGACTCTAAAGATGGCATCCATAATTCAATTTTTTCCTCAACTCATTCTCTAGTATTCTCCACAAGAATGATATCATCAGTAAAAAGCATACACTAAGGTACATCCTCCGGTCAGTGTCTAGTAAGAACAAATGGACTTAAAGCCAGTCCATGAAGTAATACAATTGAAATAGGAAAATGCTTTGTCAATCATCTTTCTGTTACAACACAAATAACAGCTCTAGCATATATATCTTTTATGACTTAAATATAAGTCATATAGACACCTTTCTTTTCTAGAACTACCTAAAGAACTTCTCTTGAAATCTTATCATAAGTTTCTAAATCAACAATCTCCGTCAAACCTCTCAATAAATGTATAGCTTCCATCGTAGACTTGTCAAACATAAATCAAAAATGATTTTAAGAAATTTTTGTATCACATATTAACCTATGTTCAAAGACTCTTTCCCATAATTTTAATGTATGGTACATTAATTGAATTCATCTATAATTTGCACACTCTTGTGCATACCCTTTATTCTTAAAAATAGAGATTTTTAAAAATTTTTAAATAATATTAAAAAGTTTAGTAAACCAAAAAATTCTCCAATCTCCTAAACATTTTCATATTTTTATTGAGATATTATCATCTCCTACTAATTTTTCACCCTTCATTTTCCTTAAAGTCTCCTCGGCTTTGTTGTACTAATAAAACAGTAAAAATAATAAGTTACATCTTCTAGGTGTTTGAGTATTTTTAAAAATAAGGTGATTTGTTTTTAAAGCAAAAAATAAAAACATTTAAAAATTAAACTATCCAAGCATGTTTTCAAAAACAAAATTACAAATAAAAACAAAAATTGAAAAATAAAATTGATGCCAAACAAACCCTAAATGTGATGGAAGCTTTACAAAACATGTACGCCAAATGAAATAAAAATTCTCATACATCATTTCAATGAAAAATAACAATTTTGTAATCATATAAAATGTTTTTTTCCTCTCAACTCCACTTAATTTTCCTCCCAATTTCAACTTTATAAGTAGAATCAAATACAAATAGCCCCGAAAAAGAACCGAGGTAGTCTTCTAGTCAATAAAAAAATAGAATAAATACACACATTATTATATGATCTTTTTTTAACTTCTTAAAAAAATGGCTCGAGGCTACAGTACAAGACCCGGTCATTCCTCATGTGCCTATAATTCGACTACCACACCCTACACTCGGGAAGAATTAAACCCTAGACCAGAGGAAACTTACAACTGACAATCAGATGCCCAACCAACTATTCTGAGTACGCGGAGCTTATATGATTTTTTTTATATTTTTTTTATTAGAAAGCCCAAAAAAGCTAATATATTAACCATAAAGAAAGATACAGATACAATGTGTTGGAGGACCCAAACATAGCACCATGCCCACACCAAAACCACAAGAGGTTCCAAAACTATAAAATACAGAAAAGTACAATAGAGACATAAAGAAAAAGCCTAAAATGTTGAAATACATAGTATCAGGTGGCTAGAGAGCAACCCAATTTGGTTGTCTCTGCCTCCGGTTCTAGCGGAGGAGCAAGCTAATAAGTTGGTAAGATAATTGTCATTGTCAGTAGTAACCAAAGTATCATCCAATATGTTCCTGAGCTGGAGTCAGCCTCCATTTTTTTCTTCCTCCTGGAATAGACCTGACATTCCCCTTCTGAAGATTGGCTCACTTGATCTTGTTCTAAAGTGTGTTGGAGATGTGCAAATTATTGAACATTAGAAGCAACTACATGTTGTACCGACTGATTTGTCATTGGATCAAAAAAGCTCTCTCGTGTTTCTTGACATGTATCAATAACAATGGGTGGTATAAGCACAATTGAATTTGTAGCTATAGTATGTTGTTCTTCTTCAGGAATTGCGGTGTAGGGAAGAGGATCGGGTTGTATCATCTTAACAGGGATAATAGATGGTTGTTCTTTAGGGATATTTGGCAATATATGAGAATGCAAACGATAGCAAATAGTGAAGCTATGGCCAAACATACTACAATGAGAACAATAAGGAGAGTGTGATTCGATTTCAATCATTCGCCAATACCCGTTGTGAGTGGTTCCAATTCACACCTCATCCAGAGCTGGTTGAGTGATATCCCTCTCAACTAACACACAAACCACAAAGGGCCTGGTGACAGCAAGCGTAGGACTATCAACCCTGAGAGGCTTACCGTAAGCAGTTGCTAAGGAGTAGAAAATTTTCAAGTTAAACAGATGTAATTTTAACCCTGGAAATTTTATCCAAACTAGAATGATAGGGGACTCCGCGTTTGGGTCGAAACCAACAGTCCACTTCATAATTTTCATATTACGGTTGTCGATCTTAATAACTTTCCGACAAAAGATGCGAGTGCAATCAACATCATGAGACAACTGAATCAGCATGTGTCGACCGTCAAGTAAACCAATATTCCAACTATCCAATAACTTCATAGCCTCAAAATCTTTCTGAATGATCTCCAGTTTTTGGTGACCATACAGAAACTTTCCGACTAGAGCAAAACGCCAAGAGGACGCGAAGAGTACTGGTTTCAATCTCTGTGAGAATAAGAGCAGACTTCCCATTTTTTTTCCAGTTTTTTTATGAAAGTGTGATCGCCACCACCTTCAAGAGCGTCGTGAAAAGATTGAGGAACATTGCAGGACTTGTCAATATGAAAACCAGACTCTGAATCTGAAAGAGGAGCACAAGTAGGAATAGGAATGTCGTCGGCAAGTGCACTGGCATAGGAACGGATCGTGGATGCCATCTCCAAAGCAGCTAGGGGAGCCGTTGGAAATAGGTAAGCAAAACTTCAGATGTAGTAGAGTTGCAAGCCGTCAAATGTGGGTGAGAGACGCGAGTCGAGTAGTAACCGTTTGTCTGGCAAAGCGACAGAGGAAGGAGACGACACGAGTCGTTGACTGCGGAGTCCGAGAGCATGAGACTCGAGAACATGAGCTGCAAGCGTCGTGGAGTACGAGAGCTAAAAGCGTGGTCAAGAGCAGGTGGGAAGTCGTCGAGTGCGCACGTCGTCGACTCGTCAACTGGAGGACGTCTGCGAGAGAGTGAAACTTCGTCGCGGGAGAAGACAGAGAGAAAATAAATCACCGCCGGGAATCGCCAAGGAGGAGCGAAACCCTAGCAGACACCGATGCCGCTACCATTAACTTATATGATCTTATATATA
>JXCR01062882.1:90300-110438 GCA_002079205.1 Phalaenopsis hybrid cultivar | reverse complement strand
TGCTCTGTTGTGATGGGATGGGGATGATGGAAGAAGGGGAGGAAATGCTCTCTACAACTGAGCTCGCGTGAACTAGGGCAAATAGCGAAGGTTATATAAGGCATGTTTAATATTTTTATAAGTTAATTAATATGTTTTTATATAAATAAAATTAATGTGTGTGTGTATGTGTTTGGGAGAGTGTTTAATAATAATATTAATGGAAATTTTATTAAAGTTATGACTAATATTTAGCGATTGAAGTTTTGAAGGAGAAATTGAAATTTTATTAAAGTTATGACTAATATTTAGCGATTGAAGTTTTGAAGGAGAAATTGAAAGAGCATATATATATATATATATATCTGTGTGTGTGTGTGTGTGTTATATTAAAAGGATAAACTTAAGTGTTTCTTAATCGAGCACTAAAAGTTTAGGATTTTACTTTTATAAGAATTTAATAATAATTTTAATTACAATAATTAAATTTTGAAGTTTAAAATTGAAATTCTAATTAAAATAGAGCGATACAACAATAATTCGTAATTAAATTAAAACACAATCAAGTAAAGTGATAAATGTATATTTTATATTTTTTAGATGATAAATTGATAAAAGTAATACATGTTAAGAGCAAGCAGATCATCTATCTTCGATGTACTCTTATTCTTTTGTTATGCTAATATTTTGTTTCTTCTCGAGCAAATATATTTATTGTTATTGTTATAATACTGCATATCTATGGTTCTAATGAATTTTATCCATATTGTAAAAATGGCATGTATGCTCAAATTTGTATAATTTATCATTGAATCAATAATATTGACTATGCAAATAAAAATGAAATATTCATTATTAGAAAGTAATAATTCTATAGTGTATTTGTATGTGCATGACTGAGTATAATGGAATCACTCATTTATGGTACTAGTGAGAGAACATTAAGATACTCATACACGTATATGGAAAAAGATATTAAAATTTAAGAATCTTAATTGGTATCAATTTTTAGATTGTACTCATATGACGGTTGTACAAATATAAAATGATATTGATATGTTATTGATATAGTAGGATTTTTTGAATACCATCAAACACTTATATTGATTTATTAAATGCTTAACTGACATGCATACTAATTTTTTTTCCCTTGTATTACTCTAGTTTATGAGTATGAGTATTCACTGTTTGTTTAGTTTATTGTTATTTTAAACTAAATTTTCAGGTTAATTAAGTGATTAAAAAAAAATAATATAAGAGAATATTTATACAAGACGCGGACAATCAGTAATGAGATAAATTTGTGGCACTTTCAATTATAAATAGTTAGTTATAGAAAATAGTTATGAAAAAATTTAATTCTCGTCGCCCAATCGTCTATTCCCGTCTTAGTTAAAACTTCAAGCATTGAGTTGGGTCGTGACAACACATTTCATGATGTACAACTTTACATGTCTGCATTGCACAACTTATTATGCACCACATCACATGCTCTTCTAAATGGCATTCTAAGTACATCCCAATGTACCACTTTTAATGTGCCACTCAGCATGATTTTTATTCATAAGGTCACACATTTCAAGATAGATTCTTTTGTACATTTTTAAACTGCAAGCTTGCTCTCTACTTATTTGGATGGGTTCAACTCTCTAATATTTGGCTTGGCTTAGATTCTTGAATTCCCTTTTGTTCAATATCTAATTACTTGCATTATTTGCAACTCTATTCCTAACTAATAGCTTACTTCTTTTCGTAACTTCCACCTATACTTCCAATCATGATTTACAAACTTTTAAGTCATGGCATGCAGCTTCATTGTTATGGCATTCTCTAGTTGATTTTTCTAACTGAGGGAAATTTAGCAATTCTTTAGGATGGGGAATCCCAACCCCATCTTCTAAGATTACAAATTGAAGGGATTTGTTGATTATAAACAGAGGTTAATGTGTATATTTCGCTTTCATTCTGCATTGATTTCCATTTTGTTCCGTTGTTGGATGAGAATATTTCTACGATGTTGCAAATGGAGACTATAAAATTTCCAAGGAAAGTTATCTCCATATACCAAATGTGAGATCATATTATTATTTGGTGACTTCTGTCATTAACTCTATCACTCTTCTCTATTTTTATTAATTTATTAGCTAGCTTGATGGAAAATTTTAAATTTTAAAAGAACATGCAATTTCTTGATGTCATGAAAATCCATGCAAGATTTGTATTTCACGACTATGTAAATTTTGTATATTTTTAGTTTCATCTTAAAGAAAAAATAGTGGTCTAAAAAAACGATGCTTATTGCAAATTAGACCTTGTGAATATAATTTTGTACATCTCATTTTAAATAAATATCAAGAAATCATAGGCTTTAAGACAATGCACTATTTCCGTTCAGCATTATATATAATCTATTTACATTCATTCATATTGGCAATTACAAAAGGTTCTAACTTTAGTTTACAAACAATTTTTCCACAATTTTTGCCGATGCTATGTGTTCGAAACCCTTTTCCGTCCTCTGCCTTTCATATTATTAATTTTTGTGGCATATTGGCCCATTTTCCTTCCATTGCAAATTCCCACATCAAATAAACCTATTTTCATGGCCTTAATTTCAATAGACTTCTCCCACCTTCTCAAGAAAAATCATCAGTCATTATCATATGTTTCTTAATTTATAATATTTATATCTCAACATTCTCAAATATGTTATAATGGCCCTAGCCTTCAACGAATTCTCTGTTACTCAATACTACGACCAATAAATTATAGCCCATATGATTACATATTTACTACATTTAGCCTTAAGACTCAAAATATTTCTCTTAATAACTAAAAATTTTGATGCATTTGTACATTTAACCACCGATTGGAAACTCTAGAAAAATAACCATCACCTGTATTTTAATTCTTTTATACAATAGATCCAAGGCACTTCCGCTAAACCAATTAAAGTATTAATTTATCTTATGACATTAATGGCAAATCAAGATCAATGCAAATACAATAAAATTTTTCATCATATATTCCATCTTTGTTAGATAGACCTATCCTCAACTCTCCAAACTCCGTTTAATTGTTCCAACTCACAAATAAAGAGATCCCATATATTGGAACTATATCATCTACAAATAGCATATATCAATAAAATATTCTAAGTATCATTTAATAAGCCTCTTAAAAAATAATAAAATTATATGTGAACTTAATGTTAATCTATGCCATAGCTCTCCTAGTATTGAAATTTTTTTAGTTATTGCATGACGGTATCTAGCACTAGTTGTTTTTCATTCATTAAATATTTAGTATGAGCATAACAATGATAATGATGATGATCATAACTAGAATGAGAGCATATTTAAAAGTTGATAACAAAGAATTGGGAAAAGCACAATGAAGATGAACTTTTTGACATAATTATTTTCTCTTTAATTCCTACCATGCTAATTCTAGGAGTAATAAATCATGTTACTTTTATAAATAAAAAAAAACTAAGTGAAGGATCTTCCCTTTCACCATATACTTTTTCACATAGCATAAAATCACATGCAAAGTAGATTTTCTAAATAAAACCAAACTAATTCTAAAAATCATGCAGGAAATAAAAAAATCATTTTCTTAATATTGATGTAAGTTTTCTCACCTGTCATTCTAATCTATACACCCATTGGGTCAAGCTATTACTCCTTATAATTTCTCAACTATAATTCTCACAATGATAGGTACTTAATTCTTTATGATAGGTTAAAAATTTTTACTCTCAAATTATCTTGCATTATATTAAACTTTAAGAATTTGTGAAGTTTAACCTAAATAAAGTATCTCGTCCATAAATTAATGGCTTCTTACGTACTGATGCTAAAATCAAAAACATAAAAACCCAATATGACAAAAAAAAAATTATGCCGCCTACTAAACTTTTCTTTAAGCGCAATTATCTTTATAGAAACTAAACAAACAAAAGGTTTCAGAAGCATCATATCTACCAGTTTTTTCATCATAAAATTCCAATGCCATATTCTCATTACCCTAAAAGATTAGCATACTGATTTAATTTTTTTTATAATCATGCACCTTTAAAATATGACAGGATTAAGTGACCTAGCAATCAATATGTAACTATTGAGGTTAAAAGTACACTTTAAGAGTAAAGCAAAGTGATGCATTGGTCGTCTGTATCTCTTGGCTATAAGGTGCAAACTGATAACAAAGCATGAATTTTTTACCACTTCACCAAATCACATTGTAGCACTGCACACTTAGCTCCAACTCCAAATGAATTTCTGGTTTAGATTATATGATTCCGTTTAGCATTTGCTAAAAATTAGGCAAAAATATCTTCTTCTCCTCATTGTTTATTCTAATCATTGAACCGTTGCTCATTAGTTATATGTTCTCTACCCAAGAATGCCTCTTAATGCCTCGTTTTAATATTCTCTCTCGCTTCACACTACATCAACCTCTTGGCCTCTATTTGCTAAACAAATCTTAGGATTAATCTTGTTTTTAAATTATCACGACACATCACATCATAATCTACATATTAATTATCTTTTTCTTTAAATTATCATAATTGAACGTATCTATCAGTATACTCATTATTGATTGTCATTATATTTGCTGAAAATTATTAACCTAATAAGATTTAATATTGACTAATTAAATGATTATTGCATGTAGGTAATATATGCAGATATGATCAACTAATGGATGCTCTAGGTAAAGCTTCACATTTTGCGCATTAAAAGAACTATTTTGGCATTGTGCGCACTTAGTGCTCTGAAAATGTTGTATAAAGTCCGTGCTTAATTCAATGTGACAAGATGTTTTTCTTTCTACAAAAATAAACTAATGATGTGAACCAAAAAACAAAGTTTTCAAAGGGCATCTTTTCTTTATTGTACCAAAAGGCATCTAATCATGATAATAAACCAACAAATAGATAGGAACATGCATACCATGGAAGAACCTTAATGCAATAACAATCAAGCAAAAGAGATAAATCCTTGGCAGATTTAGAACTTCCATCAACCTGTGAAGAAGACCGATAAATTCTCATTTATCAAGCAATTGATACAGCACTATGAGTAGTAAGATTAGAAAATATTTCATCTAATGACAAAATTATTAAAATGAACGTACACAAGCCTGCAAAAAGTTTGAAAGNTTTTAAGTTGAGACTGGAAATCAAAGTTAGTGTGTTAGTTTGTTTTCATGTTTGTAGCCACTACTTAGAAGTTTCTTGAATCTCTACATGTTGAATTGAAATAAAAATGATAGAAAATTGATCAAAAATTATATTTACTCTTATTTTTAGTTTTATACTTGTATAATTAGGGTATAAAAATTCATGTAAATATGTTATTTCAATTTTCATTATGTCTTATGTATATATGATGCTCAACTATTTAATCTTGTTAAAAATTTAAGTTTGGGGTGGGGGGGGATGAAATTTTTTTTTCAAAACTTGAATTTTATTTGTTCTTAGATGTGCTACAAGTGAATTTGATTTGAAAAGGAAAATGCTCATGTATATAAAGTTATATTAGGGAAGTAAAATTTGATAATAGAAATGAGTAAGAAAATTTAGTTAAAATTCTCAGTAAAGAAGAAAAACTTTATGTTAAAAGTTTTTAATGTAGAAAATGCTAAATATAGAACAACTATCTTTAGTAAGAAAAATTATATTTTTGGAAAATTTAGAAATCTAGATTTTTTTTTAATACTTAAATTTTTTTTATTTAAAAGAATTTTCAAAACTATTAATATATTTATAAGTAAAAGATTTATATCTGGACTTTGTTTTAGGAAAGGAGAAGTGGAATTCAAAATTATTAAAGACCTATCCAGATATAGTAATCTTTGCCTGAAAAAAAGAAAAAAAAAAGTAAAAGAAAAAGAAAAAGAAAAGAAAAGAAAAAAAGAAAGAGAGGAGAAGCTTGAGGATTAGTGCGTAGTCAAAAATTGGTTCCACATTTGCTTTTTAAAGTATAAGACATGAGAAACTCTTAAGCCTAGGGATATAATATAGTAAGTGAAATTATTCTTAATAAAAATTTTTGAGTGGAGTTAATAAAAGGAATAAATTCTAAATTTGGAAAATGTACAATATTTTTGAATTTAATACGAACTCATATTTTCATATTTCTTAACATTAAAAATTTCTAAACTTTATGTTGGTCTCATTCACTAAATATTTTTTCTAAATTGTACTACTATATTTCTAAATCTAAATTTTAGTAAATCCTAAAGAAACTCATATGCATAGCATACTTATTTGGTTTCTAAAGTTCAAAGTATCACTCAAGGATATTTCTAAATCTAAATTTTAGTAACTCCTAAAGAAATTCATATACATATCATACATATTTGATTTTTAAAGATTGAAGTGTCACTTGAAAACTGGGGGATTTTGATACACCTAAAATATATAGTATTTTTAGACACATTTTTATACCTATTTTTTAGATTTTGCACTTTAATGGACGGTATCAGTTTGTTTTTGTTTTAGGTACAAGCAAAAAGGTGAAAAATGCAAAAAGGAGTGAAAAAGGATCAAATTTTGAGCAAAAATGTGAAAATGGTACAAAAATGTTTTGGCGCCTAAGCGCTACATGCGGCGCTTACGTGTCTGTCAAACAGAGAAGGCCACGCCTAAGAGCTAGAGGCTCCGCGCTTAAGCTCTAGAGGCAATTATATGACGGTTCACTTTATTTCGTCAAATTTTCAAGGGGCATTTGAGGCACCTGTTGGCTAAAGAGGGTGGTAATGACCACTCGAAGCAAAAATACGATTAGAAGGNATGTATCAAAACATAGCGCTCGAGCCATTAGCTACAAACCAAGCTTAGCAACAGAAGAAAGAACTGCATTCAAGTTAAAAAGAATCATTTTGGCAGTCATAACTGTTCACTTGTCATAACCATTCATAAATGAACTGATACTAGGTCTTCTTTAAGATACAAATATGGATCAAATAGAATATAACTACTGAGAGCAAGTAGAATGCCTTGTAAGTAATTTATGGAAGGATCTCATATCCAAAACACTCATTAAATTATCATTCTTTATGCAGATTCAAAATTACTCGGCTATATTTAAAGAGTTTCTAATCTCGTATAGTTTTTTACAAAAAAATATCAATTCCCACTTTTTTATTGAGGATTTAGCATTTTTGTGGTCTGTTTTAATTTATTCATCTTCTCTGGTATTGTCAACTCATACATTATAGCTAATTATAAAGTTCAAAAAGAACCCATATCCTTGATAGGTAAACAATATGACTTGTAGGAATTACTATATTCCAGTATCTGTATTGTGGTATCAACTTTCTAGTTTGGTGGAGAGGAGATGGACCATGGAGCCAAATGTAACACCCAAATTTTGAAAAATCGGCCAAGTTCGGTAAATTCTAGAAGTAACCCAAAATTTTTAACCTTCCGGAATTTAATCGAAACAAACTTATTAAATTTTATGCTTGAAATCGAGCAATTCGATATAAAACACCATGCATGAACAATGAATGGATTGGGAGATATAAATTGTTGAGGTTATAAGTTCAATTAATTTAATTAAATCCTAATTTTTCTCCTTAATCACTGTGTAACTGTAGCCAACCAACATTCCTTCGTCTTTTATTCTTTCGATCGTCGAAGAGGTCCATCCAGAGCTCTGATTTCCTCTCATCTGCCTAATTTCTCTCCCAACCTTTCCCTCTCTCTTTTATTCTTTCGATCCGTCGAATAGGTCCATCCCGAAGCACATCTTTATAAAACAAGTATCCATCCACTTTTGACAAAACATGAGCTATAGTTGCTTGTGAATGGGTATCCTCACGAACTAACTTGAGCAATCAAATCTTTAACTGACTTGTTCTGCTCCTCGTACTCAACAAGTATATAAGGAGGATTCAATTCAGGGACAAGTTCTATGGTCTGATGAGCAACTCTAACTAACAACCGCTCTGGAGAGACTTCTTCTCTGAAAGAACCCAGATCCCACTGTAGGATGATCTTTTGCCCAAAAATCCTGAAGCGATTTCGAACGTTGTGATTCAACCGTCCTGTCTGATCATATGTTGATGAGAACACTGCTGAACTAAATTTAATACCCAAATAGTGGTTCATCCATCCTGCCTGATCGTCTATTGATAGGGACAGAGTTGAACTAAATTTAATACACAAATAGCTCCCTATGGCATCCCAGTAGCTCAAATCTTCTCATCTCTAATGTATGAGACCTCACTCATTAGCATTAGCTCGTAAGGTAGGTTATGTATCAAAAAATTCTGACATCCTCTTATTTCAAAATGTGTCTAGTATCAGTTCCTCAAACTCATCGCTCTTTTGAACCATCAATGACAGTCCTGCTGATGCTCCTCTCAAAGCCTGCAAAAATGTCATTTTAAACACCATAATATTATGCTCTACGTGAATGTCTATTACCTCGAACTCACCGACTTCTAAAGCAACTACTATCAAATCAGTCGGAGTCTCTCTCCTAGGTTCAACTGGACTCGCTAGCATCTCTTTCTCGACGATTGGAAGTTGAGAATCATCTCTGAAATCTTCATCTTCCCTGGGTCACTGTTTATATCTCCAATCGCTCCCTAATCTGCAAGAGACAAGATTCTCCTAGTTGCGCAAATGATTCGATATGCTCAAATCCATGACACTGAAAACATTTCATAGTTGGAACGAATTAGGGAATGTGGATCGGTTCTATCTATTCTCCACTCTAAACTAGTGCTCCTCAGTTGGGGTCGGCATGTATTTACACTTAAGTGTACTCTTCCTGTAAGATTACGGCGTTGAACGCTATAGATATGATGCGGTGATCATCCGATAATATTCTCTCCACTTTTAAAGCTAGTGTCTGCACATCATGTCCATAATGAACTGGTACGTGTTGGTACTGCATCTCTTGTTTCATCTTGGCCCAAGTAAAAATCTCATATTTCGGCTAACAAAGGAGTTCAAAATTTACCATCAAAATAATGCACTCCTTTAACTTGTTAGTGGTTATTTTCACCAATCCATCCATCACGACATTCTAGTACTCAAATAAAAGTTCCACAATCTGAAACTGCTCGATAAACTCATCTAGAACCAAGTGGCAGTAAAAATATGGCAAATCCACCATTATCTAAAAATCTTGGATTCTCAGATATTTCAAGTCAATTACACGAGGTAGAGACTCTTCATCTCTGAAATATCTAACAGGCACTTCCCCTTTATATTTTCTAACAGGCACTTTATCTCTGTATACTCTGGCAGGCACTTCATCTCTATAATCGACTAGAGTTTGGGTGATCTCTCTGAATGGACTAATTTCCTCAATTTTATTGAGTCGTTGTAGCACTCAGCAGAGTTTTCGTTGTATCTCTTCTATGGTAAACTCCTAATTGGCGTTTGGCATTCATCTCGGCGGTGGAGTAGAGGTTTGGGGTTTGGGGTCTGGGTAAGTGGAAGAGGAAAAAATATTACGTCTGGAGTCCGGACGCAAGCTGTATCCTGACAACGACTGCGATGCACAGAAAGGAGCAAAGAAAAAAAAACAACCTATGGTGAATCGCAGTCGTTGTCCGGATGTAGCTTGCGTTTGGACTCCAGACATAATATTTTTTCGTGGAAGAGGGTGTAAGGGATGTTATATGGTGTAAGGATGGTGGTTTGAGTGGAAGAGGGACAGCAAGTCGCAGCTTCGCTCACGGGTCGCAGCATCTTTCGCAGGACTCCCACATTGAGAGCAGGGGACGCTCCCAAGTCAGGCAAACAATGGGAGGAGACAATGGCCTTAATGAACTCGACAGGACCATATCCTACTGGCTTCTATATTCCAATGGTCGATCATTGCACACTGATCAAATTTAATTGGGAACCAAAGTAAATTCTTCATAGAATGAAACATTAAGGAACAAAACGAAAGTAAATTAAATATTTGTTTATTAGAATTAAATCAGATAGGAAAAACTTGCTAGGTGTGACTCAGAAACAAGATTGGCCAAATGCACACAAAAAAGCTAAATTACATGGAGTTTCCAGAATTACAAGACCGAGTGAGGAGAACACATGCAGATCGACTTGAACCAGAGACATCTAAAATATAGTTGATGCACTTAACCATTGCTTCAAACTCACCCCTCGTACATAAGCTAAACCATGGAGGTGGAAAAGACACATCACGTTTAGAGAAACTAAAGTGCCATCAACACCGACCTCATAATTCAACAAAAGTTGAATTGTTGAGCAATGAACAAGTTCAAAGAGCATAAAAGTAAATACACGGTTAAAACTCCAACTAAGTATAAGATCAGGAAACAGAAAATATAAGGAGTTTTACCACTGCACAGAACTCGTTCATGCATGGAGTTGGAGTTTCCACCATCAGCAGTGTTTTCCTTGGGAATCATCAAAACTGATTTAAAAACAGAAGTTAAGGGACCAGAGAACTCTTGAATCAAATGCCACCAGCTACCTTGCAATGAATCCATCTGCATGGATGACTCCCAGACTGTGGCTATCAAATCTCTGCTTGACGCAAGCAGTTCAGCACACAAATAAAGTGCCCCGTAGTTCAACTTTTGGGAAACTTTTTCAACATTGGAATCAGCAGAATGTTTAGACTTTCTAGAATTTATTCCAAGAATAACCATCAAACGTGGGAAAAATTCCTGAAACACTTTATTGCAGCAAAAAATGGAAGAATTTGCCATAACAGATAAGATACTACCAAGAGCATTTAGCTGAAAGTAATTTGTAGCTGAATTATCAGTATAGCTTCCCTCCATGGTGACAGAACAAAAACTTCTTTCAACATCATTATCATCCATAATCAGAGTCAAAAAATCATCATTATTAGAACAAGTAAATTGCAAAATAGTTGTTTTCAAACAAATTAAAGCTTCACTAGCAATCTTGTGCTCATGGGAGTTGGTATCTCCACCCAAATTGAAATTTGTTGATGATAATATTTCAGCTTGAGGCGGACTGAGGATAACTTCTTTTAGTGCAAACCAAATTTTCTGGGCATGCTGCGTCATCCTTTCAGCTCCAAAGATTGGCAAACATTTGTTCAGATACTTCAAAGATTCAATCTGCAAGAAACTCAGGTAATCAATCAAGGAGGTTAACAGAAAGAAATTCAAGACATTAAATGTTGAAAGCATTAGGAGTGGAAGACATTAAAGAGATGAACGGCAAACCTTTGCTAATGGAAGAGAAGAAGAAAGTTTATCAAGAAGCAACGGAATGGCAAATGGTTCAAAATATGGAGTTGAACAGAAGGCATCCTGCATTGCAGAAAGGGTAACCATAAGAAAATCAGCAGATGTTTCCGACGTGAAGAAGTGACAAACATAACTTGGATTGGTGGCATTTCCTAACAAAGGGCATAAAACATAAGGCAAAATCATCCAAAAAACTGAGGTATAGACCATTCACATAGGCTTAAGTTCTTAAAACACTTCATCTAGGCCCATCAAGTTACTTTCATCCTATTTGTAGATCTCTAGAGTAACCGTTTAGTTAATTTCTACCGGAATACCTTCAATATTCCTAAATTAATCCAATATCTATGGATACTTTGCCTTTGTTAGTCTTTAATGGCTGTTTTCCCTCTTCGCGTCCTGAATAACGCTGGTCAGCATCCTCAAGGTCATTGACAGTTTCAGCAAGGCTTCAGAGATGCAGATGAAGGCCGCCACAGATAAACCCTAGCTGAATCAAGGTGCCCTTGAGAGCGTGACATGTCTTATGGATGAAAATAGGATTGGCAACTAAGGGAGGAAAGGATATGTCAAGGTTGAAAGGCAGTTATCATTAAGGTTGAGAGAGAGGGACTTCAAGACGAGGGGTGGCATGTTGGGAATCAATCATGATAGTAAAGGAGGGGATGAAAAGAGAGATGGAAGTAGAAGAGGATTGTAAGCTAGATAAAGACTAAGTGTTCTATTAGAGTGGTAATGGGACTAAGAGCCTGTTTGGGGCAACTTATTTGGTGCGGTGGCGTTTTGAAAAGGTAAGGTATGGCTTTTCATAAACGGGGCCCGTTTAGGCCAAGTTGGTCTGTTTGGGTAAACTGCGTTTTGAAAATGCTGAAAACAGAGATTTCACACCAGCAGTTTTCTAGCAACGGTTCGGCTTTTCCAAAAAATAAAAATTTGTAATAGCCACCGCACCTAGCTTATCAACAGATTATTTTTAATCAGCTTATCGGCAAATTATTCGATAAACTGAAGCTGCCCCAAACAGATCCTAAATGGAGAAATGGATGTGAATGCGAAGGAAAAAAAGGATGCATCCAAGGATGGAGCAAAAGGAACGAAGATAATGAGAGCTACGTGTAAATAGGCTATTTCTCACCGGAGAATGCTCATAAACATCAAATGGAAGGTAATATGAAAGCATTTAAAGTTGAAAATTAACAGAGAAACTACATTAAGGACCTATTGGCAGAAAGAATCTTGAAGGACCTAATTCAAGTGCTTTTAAAAGCATGATATATTAAGTGTAGTCCATATCTCAAGGATAAGAGTGTAATTAATCCTAAAAAAAATATCAACTTTATCACAAAAGTTCAATACCTACAAGAGGAATGATTAAGGGCACTAGAAATTAGTGTTATCAAAGCCCAATGAGAAGAGAAAGGCTTCATTTTTGCTTCAAAGTGCAATGCGCAAATCGAAGCAGCGCAAATCAAATTTCAGTGGCAATATTGAAGTCAATATCACTGCATGAAAGATGTTGATGAAAGTAATTGTGAAAAGTCATTATAGCGGCCACAGTCTTCACTTATTTGTTGAAAGGATATGTGAACATATCTCATGGAATAACCTTATTTTTTCAAACCTCCAATGTCCTTTCAATAACACCACATAAAGATGAGTGTATCTTATTAACCATCTCATTTTTTTTCCCGAACAATGTTATTACCTCTTTCACAATTAGGAATGTGGCATTTTGTATCGAAAAATAATTTCAGATGTCCTATTTATAACATATAATATTTCTCTATTAGAAGTCCTATTTATAACATATAATATTTCTCTATTAGAAGTACAATCATAAGTATTGTACAGAAAAAATTATTTAAATTATTTATACTCAAGCAAACCTGAAAGCAGCTTGGTAAATTGCATTTATTATTTTTCATAGCAAATTTAAATATACGACTATCATGTGCGTTGTATTCTCATCCAGTCATTACAAAGATGAAACATATATTGAAATCACATGCAGCCATCACATTCTGTGTTGATGAAACCATTTGTCGTCAATGTATCTGAATGTCATGCAAACAGTGTGAGCGATGTATAAGTTATAATACTCATAGATTAAGCATAATGCAGTTATAATAATTCTTCTGTGTCTTTCTTCTCAATCAATGTTATTTATTGTTGTTATTCTAAGAAAGCAAACACAATTAAATATCATGAATTAGAAATTGTTATATTTAAAAAAACTATAACACTAGTAACACATAATTATACATACAAAAAAATAATGAAAGATGGTAGTATTGATACATTAAAAGTAACATCTCCTACACCCATATCAGTCAAAATTAAAAAAAAAAAACATCAAAAATAACATAACACTCGTACGTTCCAATTGTAATAAAAGTGACGTAAATTAGCTATCTTAAGCCAAGTAGCCATTGGCATAAAAAACCCTATCAGTGGGATCTTCTAACAACTTCATTGAATACAAGTATGGTGACATGTCTTCATAAATCTCTGTAATTTCTTCAAATACTTTCATAACTTATTGAATAGAAGTTGCATGCGGCGTGCTAGGCTCATTAATGCATACAACAGCTAATTGTGTGATTTGACTTCTTAAAAAAACTGCACAATTTTTATTTTTTTTCTCAATTCTAAGACATTGGGAATGAATAGTAGATCTAACTTTGTTAAGGTTAGGATTAGACCCTTTAATTGAGTCTGGTATTTGTTCAGATCTACATGCTCAACTATGTTTAATGTGCACTCTCTTGCTTGGTGTCCATACATGGTCATCGATGGTCTCAACTCAACCAAACATTAGGTAAAACTTTTTTTTTCATTCTCAAGATCAAAATCACTAAACTTGAACTTCTTGGCAATTGGCACGATATACAATTTCATTGATAGTTGATAATTGATATAATTTAAATGACTTCAAAAAAATATAAATTTCTTGAAAGTTTAATAATTTTAACCTCCAACCACTCTCACCATTTTTCTAAAGCATCAACACATCGCTTTATATAGGATCCCAGCCAAAGCGTGTTGATCCTTGCGTTAACTCTTTTCATATTTTCAATCCATTTTTAATTAATCGCATTTGTTCTTCAATTACATTCTATCATATTCTCTTCCAGTACTTTCTTTAATTTTTTTAATATTGTTTATCTTTCTTTGTTAAAATATACCCAATTCTACTTCCTTTAACCAGATATTGCAAAAGATTTACTCAACATATTTTTCCCAAATAACAGACGATCCGTTTTCTTTTGTCTTACCTGTCGCCACCACTAGCATGAAGAGAACTAATCAACATAAATTTTTACAAACAGAAAGTTGAACTCATGAAAACAAAAATTAAATCCACAACTCCCCAACCCTTTCTCTATTTGGCACAAAAGTGGTATAGACAAATTCATTATAAAGCCCAAGCCCCGTAATTTGTTATGTATAACCAAGTGAATTCAACAAGGCAATCCAAAGGTCAACTAACCATTTATTCACATGGCACAAATGAGTCAAAAACCAACTTCAATATAAAGCCCAGCCATAAAAATTCAAATAATCTAGAATGGCAAAAACTTACACATAGCAAAATCTGTTCAAGTGAAATCAACAACTAGCAAGATAATAGAAAATAAACATCTGAAAGCCCACAGCTAGCAAGATAACAGAAAATAAACATTTGAATTCTAGCATAACAGTATACCTTGAGTTAATTTTTTTTCCAAACTCAATTAGAACTAGGCCCATACTTTTTAATCATTTCAATTTAGATCATTTTCATACATAGAACTAAGGGTTGCACAAGATATACCATGGCTAAAGATCCATGAAAGTTTAATAAGAGTGAAACCATGGAACACGAGTGAGCGATAGCGGCGTAAAAAGGACAGTACGTTTAATTAAACGAACCTACGCCGCGAAAGGCAAGCTGGTGAAGCTCAACAGAACCACAAAATAATTTTTAAAAGTGTCATAACATATATATAATAATCACCACTAGCATAGCATCTTGAATACATGTTTTCAAATACCATTTGCCACACACATCTATGGAAAAAAAACTCAGTCAAAAAAGTAATGAACCAATTGAAGCATCCAAATAGCGTAGTGCTACAAAGTATTGATTGAACCAACAGAACCTTATTTTAAAATTCTCATAATCGACTCAACCAAGCTTAACAAGAATTATCAAATACATAGACTACAAAGCTGAAACCACTACATGGAAAAGCCTTGCATAGTTCAAGAGCAATTGCACATGTATTAGCAACATTGCATACACAAGTTCATATCAAAAATCCTTGAATCACCAAATACAGAAACCGCAAATCATAAAGAGCAAACCCACCGAGACAGAGACCAAAAGCCATAAAAATTGCCCAAAAATAAAATTTATCCATCAACTGAGTTCTCTGTTTCAAAAATTTTTCAAAATTATGATTATTCGATATGAGCCTACCAAGACAAAGACCACAAACCACAAAGAATAAGCCATCAAAAAAAAGTTTAAGATTAAAAGGCATCGGACGACGAAAGAAAAAAGCCCTCAAAGAAAAACTCCAATCAATCTCTCAGTTTCTAAAATTAAACAATTTCACAAAAAAAACGAATTAGGTTCTTGCCTTCATCAAACAACATTGATCATAGGTTCATACCGAAGGCCCTCAAAGTACTACATCATGGATCGGTGTGCTCTATATCCAAATTTTTCCAAACACTTCCACAAAAAAACCGAATCGAAACAAATGAGTTGCTCCGCAAATCTCATGAATAAGGTTCTTCCCTTTATCAAACAACAGTGCACATAGGTTCATATAAAAAATCCTTCAATTATCAAAGACAGAAGAGACCACAACCCATAAAGTATAAAGCTATCGAGACAGAGACCACAAATCACAAAGAACAAACTCATCAAACAATGTTTAAGGATAGAAAGTACTGGAGAAAAAAGGAAAGAAAAGGAAAAAAAAAGCAAGCAATCAAGCTCTGGCCAAGGGTACCAGAGGACAAAGGAAAGCAAAGGAAGAAAAAGCCCCATGCAGTGAACCGAAGGATCGCTCGAATTAACATGGCCAGGGCAGCGACATAATTTCCATAGAATGAAACCAAGGAACACAGGTTAGCGACGGCTACATAAAATTGAGGATGTGCTTAATTAAACGCACAAACGCCGCATAAACCAAACAGGAGCATTCTCAAAATTCAACGCAATCAAAAATCCGCCCCAAACGAACTCTTAATCTTCTAAAGTTCTCAAATATCAATTTTTACAAAAAGATTTAAATAGGTTCACATTATGAACCACTCTTGCACAATTGCAATTCTCATGTTTCACTAAGATTTCTTAACCAACAAATATAACAACATTAATGAACTCTTTGCTCACAGCTCGCATGCATATTATACTACTTTTTTAGTTCATATTTATATTTTGCACAATTTGGATCAATTAAAATTCAATAACCATAAAATTTAGAAGTCCAATTAAAATTTAGAATGCATACCAGTAGGGCATCAGAGAGGTCTTCCCTTTTAACTTCAAAATCATCTGCTATTTTCTGAAAACAGGAAGAAAAATGAAATCTAATTGTAAGAAGTGATTTTACCCTATTAACTAAAATAAGCAAGAAACAACACATAAGTGAGAAAAACATAAATATAAAGATAGAGATAGATATGCTAATCAACAAAAGGAAATTGATGCCACAACTGAAATCCATAGAAGGTATTTGATGCCATATGAAATCAATATAAGTAACTTAAATTGAAATGTTGAACCGCCATGGACTTAAAATCTCAGGCAAACCAGTTTACCATAAAATTGCAATCAAGCATTTATCAAAGTTGCGTTAAAATGCTTTTGGTAAAAACAAATACTTGGCAATACCAAAAACTAGCAAGTAGTTTGTTACATAAATGCAATCATGCGACCCTCTTAAATGCTTCAGCTTCCTTCAAAAATAAATAGCAAAAGAACATGATTTTTGAACTCATTTTCTCTCCAAATTTTACTTATTTTGCAAACAGCTTCTCATATTAACTACCTATAATGTACATGCATCAATTGTACATAGTTTTAAATTATCTAATATAAAATTTCTTCATGAAGATAAATAAATGAAAATAATTGCTTTTAAAGTTAGATTTTTTTTTTGTTTTTTTGCAAATAAATTAATTCCAATTTACTTCTTCTTTACCTATATGGTTAGTTTAATTAATGAATATAATGGATTAGGTGAAAGGTGAAAATTGGTTTGCTAAGATCTTCTTTTGGAGTTAAGTTCAAAAGGCTTTTCATTTGTAAATGCCGAACCACATTCTAACAGAAAGCAAGCACTTCAAATGATTGAACTTGAAAACAAAGGCATAACAAATCAAGGAATTAACGATATTGATTATAAATTATGAATTAAGTATACATGGAAATTGATGTTAAAAAAAGTATTTGTCAAGCGCACTCTAATTATATAAACAAAACATAAACATACAGTTATCTTACAGAACATCCTGATTTGATTTCAAACATATTATACTAAAAATATAGGTAGGTATACCGAGAAACAACATGGGATCAATTAAGAATTAACAAAGCAAACTTTGTTAGTATGCACATACGATCCTCAGCATTCAGCAACATTAGTTCTAAATTCCTATGCTTATTAAGCAAATTATTTGAAGTCCATGTTGAATGAACCAATCCAGCACTCTTTTTTGCTGCTCTGAAACATTCCTAAGATTATTGCTACACTTCCCAACAAAATCAGTGAAGTAATATCACCACTTGATGAGAAAGACATATTAGATTTTGGGAGAATGCAATTCATTTAGGAGTACTTATATCGGTTAACCACAAAAGTGCATAGGTAGATTCAATTTAATGTACTTTGTTTTGGAGAGAATATCATTTCTTTATTCAAATAGATCTGATAAGCCAGAGCATTTTTGAGACAACGTTAGAAATCTGAAAACCTTTGAAGCATACAACATGTGTCAGTTCATTTTTACAGGTATACAAGCATGACATGTCAAACATAAATATGACAGCTCCAAATGGATGAAAAAATGATTAAAGCACAATACAAATGAAACTGTAACAGACATACCAAAATGAATGCAAGAATGTAAGTGCTTTGTTCTAGGCCCTTTTATTTCCTAAAACACGAATGACAATAAAATGCAGATTTTTTGCCTCTATTCTTTGACAAGGAACTTTCTCACACACTCAGAATAGAAGAAAGTTTTCGTTCATAAACTTACATGGGTAAAATATATGGGAAAATAGCAGCTTAAAACTTCAAAAAGATCCGGAGCAACATGTGCTGAACCCACTTGTGATAGAAATAATTTGCCAACACTATGAGCTAAACGAAACGTATGTACCAAACACCTTGGATCCTTTTCTTGATCAACCGCTTGAATTAATCCATAAACAAAATCATCACCCTGCAGGATTTCAGCTGTTTGATAAATAGGTAAACACAATGAAAAAATAAAACAAATCACAATCAAGCGCATCATAATTTCAAATGGATCAAATAGTAATTCAATAAACATGTGAATATTACGTCCTGAACATAAAGGAACCAGCTTAAGAGTCAAACTAAATTAGTTATTGAAAGGTATAAGAATGTCCTCAATATGAAAGAAATGACAGAACAAACAGTGTTGACGGATCAATTTGGCTTTTCAATGCAAAAGCTTTGGTCCAGCCAAGCTACCTCTCCCTGCTTTCTTTATCTTTTAGATTTTAGGCCTTGGGATCAAGTTGTGATCAACTCTGGCTAGAAAATAAAACAGAATACAGCGAAGAACCAAAAACCAGAAAGGCTAATGGAAGGCACATACTCTAGAATTCTGCAAAGGACCTCGAGACAAACAATATTAATAAAATGACAACTGAAATTTAGCTTGCAACAGCTTGAGCTGTTCGTAAAAATGATATTTTAAATTCATTAAATTACCTGCACTGGAAAAAATTAACAATGAGCATAACAAGAATATTTTTTCAAGTAATTAAGGAAGCTGATAAATTCAAATGATACAGATTAGTTAGACCATAAAAGATGAGCACTACCAAAGATGCTACGGAGTCGGAGTAGGTATCCAGCAAGAACTGAAAAACTTCAAAGCATAACTGCATGTTCAAAAATAAATGATAAAATCAAAATTAGCACTAAATCATTAGGATATTAGTGTTTCCACCAGTTCATGCATAGCATAAAACCTGAGAGATCTAACCTTACGATCATGCATTGCTAGCAACTGCACTTGTACATTATCCATCATTGATTGAGCAAGGGTCCTAGCATCACCGTCAACAAGCATACTAACATCACTCTTCCTCTTTAGAAGTGCCAAGCAACCAGTAAGAGCCCCACGCAATGATCTCCAGTCTGCCTAAAGTTACGGCAAATATTATATTACGTACAAATCAACATATACAACAAGTAAAAGCATTAAGTGATCCCTAAATCTGTAGGCTATGCATAAATGGAATGAATCGATATTTCAAAAGGAATACACAGGAAAAAGAATGATCGATAAAGAACTCAACTCACCAGCTTTGATGAGAAAAATCTNTAAAACACCACATGTCCACTTTTGAATAAAAAAAAATTTTGGTTAAGTATCTTTAAATACATTACTTTGCCCATTTAGGATCTTCACCAACATAATTATCAAATTGAAAGGTAAATGACATTTACCTTATTTTTGGGGATAATCAAGACATCAATGTTCACTGAGCATCATGTTGTTCTTAGGATGAATTATTAAGCAACATAATAAAGTTTAAATGAACCCAAGGCCTTTTACTAGACATAAAGAAGGTTGCATGGACCTGCTCCCTACTCTTAATCTGGTGAATACCTTAAGGATCTATTAAACTTAATATGTTTCGCTTAATAATATTATCCTTAAAATTTAAGGAC